>SNQJ01S0018621.1:269420-297704 GCA_010110895.2 Picea sitchensis | reverse complement strand
GGCGGGAGTGCTAGCAGGCGGTGGCAGGGCTGCTGTCCACCCCTCTCCCTCAAACTCTCTGCAATCGTGTGTGTGGCCCCTTTACTCCATATGTGAGTCAAGTCGGCAAGCTATCGTCAGCCTGCATCACCAATAATCATGTCAGAAATGTCAACATCAAATCATCAATCAAAATGAAAATCATAATAAACATATCGACCCGAAAGCACACTCCCTGACTCAGTCCGGAGTCCAAGGGGTTCTACCGATGCCTCTGCATCCTCAAGGTCAAAAACCCTGCACACTCAATCCAACTGAGTCAATAGCACCTGTCTACATCACATAGTGACACATCATGTCATCTGTCAATCACATCATAATAAAATATAATAGGTCTAACATCAAAAAGGGTCCAGATCACTTGCGAGCAAGCGTCCTCAAATAATAAGTGTTCTCAGTGCGCCAGAGCGGGATGTTACAGTACACCTATTTTAACTCATTTTTTCCACTTTTTTATATAGTTTTTACCCCTTTCATAACATGTTTTAACTATTTAGACTAATGTAAGTACCCAAGATATGTTTTATTATGCAATTTTCATTGAGAGATGTCTTTTCCCACATATATTTTATATCTAGCATTTTTTTGACTTCTTCGGTAGGTATCGTGCTCTTTACCGACATATACAGTAGGTTACATTCTGCCTACATTATGCATTTATCCATATCGATCACATATTTTCCATAAGTTCAACCCCATTCTTTGCAAAATTATATCTTCAATCTTCACTAAAGGTTTCATTTACGGATGGTAGAGATTACCTCTTCACGGGTTTCCTATTTAGCTCCTCACTAACATTTTCGGCACCCATGCTGTAATTTTTCCAGAAGCTCAAAATCCATATCTAGTCCTACCATGCCTTTGCATTGAAGCTTCATATCCTCTTCTCATCTATTTCTAACGAGTTACATAAGAAGATTCCATTTTTTTTTTTATGTTGATATGTATATGCATTGCTTATCAGTCGCTTGTGCTTTTCAGGCCTAACGTCGACTTTAGATTGTTGTTATATAACCTATTGTATATGCATTCTCAAAAATTTACTATCCTTGCAATACTATCCTTTGCGACATGACACTTGTATCCATTGAGTAAATTCCCCCCTAAATTTCCATAACTTGCACATGTTTTCCATGCATTGAGCATATGTGTATTCCTTGTGTTTGGAACTAGTTTTCTTTCCCATGACACTCATCTCCTCCACTATATCATAACATTATTTTATTCTTTTTTTAGACTTTATAATATCAAAAAGAAAAAAAACATCAACAAAAAGAAGAAGGATGGGAATGAGTCTCATTTTTTATATTACAACTACTTATTTTGCCCTTGAAAAGAACACAATTCTATGAGTATTTACCCCATTATTTGGGTTTCGTATGGATTTAGGAGACCCATTTTCTAGTTTTTTTAGCATTATCTCCTCCAACTTGTTATTCTTATAGTCACATGGAGCATTTGTTTATTCCTCCTGTGTCACAAATGTATCCCATTTTAGAGTCAATATTGCCTAAGTCACATTTTTTTCATGTTTCTATTCAAGGGAATTCATCCTATGTCATCCATTCTGAAAAAACCGCAACTTTTCAAGTTGGCCTTTCCATGTTTGTCATGTATTTCTTAGTTTCAAAAGTATCGTTTTATCCCACTCATGCTAGTATAGAATGTCCCGATTGAATTCTTGTTGGTGGGTCTACTCTTATTGACTACGCCAAATTTCTTTGAGAGTATGTCCTATAGTTTCGCCATGGGCCTATTTACATCATTGATAGGTGACCTTGTGCTCAACATATGAAAAAACATCATTGGTCATTGACTGAGTGGTTTCCCTCATGTTTGACGTCAACAACCATTATCACACATAGGTATTCAAGCGATACCTTGGTTTCAATTTGACCCCATTGGTGGATTCCTCATCTTTTTCACTAGTATTCATCATTGGATACTATTCAGAGAGTATTTTTTGTGTGTTATTCCATCTAATACATGCCGAAGTCATACCTCAGTTTGGTCCTTTCAATATTTTTGACCTATTTCTTCCAAATATTTGGCATTCTAATACTCCTCATGATGAGTGATGGAGGATGTCATAATTCCTTGATTCCATCAGATCTCTTCCTATAGAATTCAACACATCTTTCTATGGGACAGGGATATAGAGCCATTTTTAGTACCTTGTGGCTTGTAGTCATCAGTGGAAGATTCCCTCACTATTGACAATGGTATTACATTAATGTCCCCTATTTAATATATTATATCAGGTGTTTGACATCAGATACTTTATTCACATTTTTTAGATTGTACTCAGTACCTTGGCACCCATTATTATGATCAATGGGTTTTCTCGCGTTTGTTAATGGTATACATCAATGACCGATAATCAAATAGTGTCTCACTATGTTCAAATACGACACATATATTCACATAGTGTAGAATCGTACCACAATATATTGTTTTGAAGACTTTGGTTGAAGTACCAGTATCACATATTTTGTTCTCCTACCTTACATGTATTGATTGTACCACCCTCTTCGACAATGGTACTTACAGAGGATCAATTTTTTTTCTCCATTGGTTCCTAATATCCTCTATTTTGATTCTTAGACATAGCTCCACTGTGTATTCATTCATGGATATGATCTACATTTTTTCATGGATCCATTATATTTTTTTCCCCTGGCCATGATTGCTACTTCTATATATATATATATATATATATATATATTGCATGGATCCATTGTGTACATATGTTTTGGCCATGGACATCAATTCTTCTTTTATTACTCATCGATCCATAGTGTACTTTATTTGGAGGCCATTATTACATCACACTCAAGCATGGGGATAATTGACTTGAGAAGAGAGTATCTTACTTGTTTCTATTGTAGATATTGTTCTAGGATTGGTATTCAACTACTCCTACCCAATGGCCCCTCCACAATCTCATGACTACTTTGTAATGTATTTCAACCATCAATTTATCTTTTAACCTCACACATTAGGTTGCATCTATTATAGGATCATTTGACACAACACATGATTATGAGGACTCATTGGCCTTAGTTACATTCCTTTCCTAGCTTGCAGGACCAAAATCTCCCTTTTCCTCCAAAAAATACTTTATAAATATCATTTTTCTTCATGTACGTGACTCTCCTTAAAGCAACTTGCGTACGTACATTCCTTTATTGTTAGAAACTCGTTTCCATGTTTAATTATATCAAAAAAATAATAAATCCCAACATTTCGGGCAGAGTTGACAGGTTCCCTAGGTTCCTGACCTTTGATAGCTCGTCCCTAGGGTTTATTTTTTATTCATGTTTTTAATGAGATTATTTGTATCTTGTTTTGATTACATTATGCAAATTTAAATGATCATGTCTAGTTAGTTAGTAGATAACTACCTATTTGCAGTTGCTTACTTCCTTGTTTGCAGGAGTTTTCATATGATCATTTTGTAAAAGTTTTGGAGTGAAATTTCTTCATCGAAATCAACATCAAATGTTGGATTCCATGTATGTTCTCTTTCATATCTTCTAAAATTTAGTTATTGCAAGTAGTAAATTTTAATCAACTACCTAATTTGAGTATGAGAGTGGTATTTTAGGACATTTATCTGTTGTGGCCCTAACCCATAGACATAGGACTTAGTTTTTCATAAGAATACCTGCAACTATTATAGATCTGAGTGGATGAAATATAACCATAAATTGAGCCAAGAAAATGATCTAGGCCTTTGATATAACAAGGGAAAACTTCCCTGAAGATTTGAGATCTACGGGATGAATTAATTCATGGAAGAGAAAAGGTATACATTTTCATATTAAAGATGATTGATGTATTGTTGGCCATTGATTTAGATTGATCGCTGAACCATGGATGTCAACTTCAGAAAGGAACTATATTTGGATGAAGAGGATGAGAATTAAGGTTCCATCAGTAGTGCATCTAAAAAGGTAAGGAAAATCAGGGTCGGGAAAGTGTCAAGTATCCATTGGGTAATGGGATGAAACTTCACATGACACGTCAATTCAACATCATCACCATGAAAGGTGATCCAAAATATGAATGGGAGCTTTATGCCATCCTAGAATGAAAAATACATCAATATGATAATAGGGAGCTAGATAGGCCTTCGGGTTTCAACTAAGAAAAAATGTTTGTAATTTCCAATAGATCATTCAATGAGAATAACCCTACGAGGGAAACGTGATAGGATTTAGTGCCTTGGGTTTTGGAAATAACAAATTAGCATGAAGAACCATATTTCTTATAGGAAAATTCTGATAAAGATAATTCAACAAGGTTGCAACTTTCGAGATTTGGAAATGACATGAAGAGATGTTTTCTTGTCATCCCAATGTGAAAACCAGAGAATGTGAGATTGACAAGGAAATAGTGAAATACTATCAAATTCATATCAGGGATAATCATGAATTAAATAGGAAAAGTACATGGTGCTAAAGTCAAATTTAGATTGGGGTTCAAGACAAATGACACTAAATTATGAATGTGGGATTCAATGATAATCAATATATGATAACAAATAAGTCTTATCAAGAAGAAAAATATTAAGGATTTATTATATGCATTTCATAAATGAATAATTTAGATAAAGAAATATGTGTTTTCCCACAACACACTTGAGATTTCTATATTTTTTCATTAATTGGAATCCATGCTCTTGAGTTCCCTCTATGTTTTCTGACCAAATAAACATGATATTCTATTTCAACATGATTCTCTGGAGACTTGAAATAACATAAGTATCTGAGAACATGACTCTGTAACCTTGTTACTGCAACCAAAAAAATAATAATCTTTTAAATTATTCAATGTACAGTAGAGTTTTTTTTTTGAGAGAGAATGGAACTGCATTATTGTTTTAATTTACTCCACGTTTCGATCCCCAAGCTGGGCTCATCATCACGAGTTATTAACCTCAATTATTAGTGGTATATCAAACAATAAATAAATAGATAATAATACCAATGAGAAATTTGACCAATGCAATAATTATTTCAAGTTGCTATTATCTTCATTTTTTATTTTATGTATAACATGCCTCCATGCTTATTTAATATTGAATCCTTCACCTTTGTTTATGTTTGCATCATTTGATTCTATTTCAAGGACTTCATGTACCTTTGTTTTACCACAGTGGCTCATCTTTGTAATGATTTTAGCATTATCAATACAAATAATATGACCAGTGTTTTGTGAGTTCTCAACTAAGGAAAATTGCTTGATCCAGTTATGCTTTATGTCTACACATTTTCCTTTGAGTCTAATGTGTATCAATCTCCTTGTTTCACTAATATAATATATTCCACATGATCCTGGTATTGTTTCAACACACTTATGATGTTTCAGACCAATGGTGTATTTAGCACAATCAACATGCCTCTGAGTGTATTAGGAGTGAATATAACCATAATGTTGCCTTTCTTTAAAATTCTTGTGTTGTTTTTTGTTGTTCCTTTGATATAAGGGAGTGTGATCTTATTTATTTCATCCTATGGTTCACATACATTTTAGTTTCTACCCATTTCCCTTGATATTTTTTTTTTAAATTGATGTTCTTTATAACGTGATAACACTCCAAGAGTCCCCCTAGACTGTAGATCAGGTGGGCTTGGTAACATACAAAGAATTTGAATTAAAAACTTGAAAGATAAACTTTAAATTTATATGGATCAGACCATAAGGACAGTCAGATCCATCTACCATACACATTCCCAACTATATCCTTCAACAAAAGTGGCCCTAGTAACTTCAGATCAACAAATAGGCTATATGAAAGTATGGAAAGACAAAAAACAATGAAGGAATGAATAAAAAATACATCAGGATATCGTTGGTATTCAATACATAGTAAACAAATCATTTCCTTGATATAACTTGACCCATAAATGCAACAATGAATCCTTCATTTGATCATTTCATGAGTACAAAGAAATAAAAGAATCAATCATTCATTGAATACTATCAAATAATTTACAAGAGTATGGAAAATAAAAGAGACTGATCTTTATTAATAGGGAATCACAAGTCTGAAAAAGATACAGAGAAAGAAAAATACATAGTGATAACCACTCTGATTTCCTTTGGGTCGAAAGACCCCCCTCTTAGCTCATTCCAACCCTTCTCTACTCTTGTACCATGAAATATATAGCACTATAGGTCCTTTCCAGCTCACCATTTCGAACGCCAACCCATTTCCCAAAATAGAAACAGTTACAAATAGAAAATGACACGTTTTAACTAATTTCCTTCTTTTCAGGAGGCAAAATTATGAAAAATAAGCTTCAAACCGCCACCTATAATTCTCAAACCATAATAGATGTGTAAACTCTAAGAATGGTTTTTGGATATAAGTGTTAGAAAAAGAGGATTGTGAAGCAATAAAATAAAACAAATGCAGAAACAAAACATAGAAGATACACAATACAATAGAGACATAGATTTCTGTGGTTCACCCAGTGTGCGCTACATCCACCAGATAAATTTCCAGGTCCGTCCTTTATTATTATCCAACAAATGAAGGGATAAAAACCTACAAAAAACCCACTGCAATTTTCTCTTCTTTCTCTCACAGTCTCCTATCTCATAATACAATATTCACTATGATCCATATCTGCAATACATTTCCCTCATAAGAGAGGGTTGCCTTCTAGAGAAAAAAACCCTAACATAACTTCTACCATTAGATCTGCAACCTTATAATGAATGGTCTAGATTTACAATGAAATTACAATATACTTTTACAAGGCAATTTTTCCTTCAAGGGCCCGCTTTCCCCTGGACCCCCCAGCCCGGGGGATATCCCCACCGAACCCTGCAGAGGGGGTAACCCCCCTCTACACTCCCCCACGTGGAAGAGTGTACATACTTCTAGGGTGTAAATACTCCCTGGGGTATAAACATGACTGAAAACAAAAGACCTCTGAATCAGGAAGATAATAAGCCTCCATAACCAATAATAAGATCATTATAAATAAAAGAACTCTCTCAGTCTCTTGAAATTCATTTCCATATTGTCGGAATACGTGTCGCAAAAACATGTCTAAAACAAGAAATAATGAAAACTGAAAAATATGGATCAAATATTCCTTTGAATCTCCCAATCTAGCACACCTATGTGAAAAATGAAAAAGGTTAATGTTCTTGGGTCCATTATTGACAATAATTTCCTTTGAATTTTTAAAATTCATCTTGGTTCACCCAGAAATCATCCTAGAAGTAAACTGGTCAAAATTAATAGTTCGCAACTCCGATGTTGTGAAATTTCTTGTAGCAACCTATTTTATTATTTTTTTAAATCTTCAATACCTCAAAACTTATGTTAGGAGTCCAGAAATGCCACAAAAATCCATTATCTTGATATCTAATCATTTAAGGTTGAATTTGAAAGGATGCAAAAGATGAAAGTTTCAACAGTCCTAGAACAGAGTGTTTGCAACACATTTCGTAGTGCCAATATGAAAACCAACCAAAACCCATTTCTCAACCCTCAAACATGATGAACACTCTCATCGAGTACCAGGTGGATCTAGGCTTGATGCTGACATCTTTGAATTAACATAGGGTTGTCTGCAAGTTTTCTAACCTCCGACTCTCTCCTTCAACTAGTTCGCAGTGAAGTTCGTAGTGCCTGTCACCAGTTCGCAATGCCTGTCACCAGTTCACAACGCCTAATTCAAACAAGATTTTCATGCTTCGAGGAGATTGTTAGGATGTTCAAAGACCCGATACCTGAAATTTTGTTAAAAATAGGCTCTAAAAACAATGAAATCCCTTAGAATGAAAAAAAGGTAATGATGGAAATGAAATGAATAGAGAAAATGAGTAAGTTGCGAACTCTCCTAGTGAATTGGAAGCACATACAACTGTCTTTAAATTGAAATTTAAACAGACGGATGATGAAAAATAGAAAATTTTACACAACTGAGAGGTGACATGTCACGGTAATGATGTAAAAACAAAGGTATGACTCATGGGGCTTCTTACAATCGTATGTGTTAACATATGGCTCCATAGAGGATGGCATGCTCCCTATGAGCTACTAGGAACATGCAGTTCTAGTTGCCTTATCCATTGGGATATGGAGTCACTTGTGCAACCAACCTATGAAACATTACCAAAATCTACCACTTATTTAAGCAAACTGACTTATAAACCTACTGCAAACTGAAGGAAAGAAAATATTCAAGAAGTGAGCTTATTTCCTATGCTACCCTAGCTCTAACTAGTTCAACAACTTTCTCAAGTAAATGAAAACTTCCACAATAACCATTCAAATAACTTTAGGAATGAAATGATCTCATCTCTTCGACTACTCAATAGATAATAACAGAAATATGATAGCAGCGATTGAAACTCCTTCATAGAATCATTCTCACCTACAAGTGTTGGTGAGATAATGAAATCTGAAAGTTATGACTCCAACAAGGCTGCTATTGGATCCTCAAAAACATAATAAAAAAACTGTTGATTTAGAAAACATGATTTTCGTTGCATAAATTCCCCTTTGATAAGAAAGAGATGACCTCCCTGTGATTTCACAAGAAGCTCTTGATCATCAAGAATGGTAGTTTCCTCTTCATAAACATGATCATATGATAATTGCATAGCAGGACTTAAAACATTCTAACTATGATCAACTAAAAACATATAGTTATCTATGTAATCATCCACCACTACATGCTCAAAATGATTTTGAAAACGAACATAAGCATGACTTACATCCCAATCCATGGAAAAATATGAAAAATTTGAAGAAACTGTCAAATGTTGTCCCAAATCAGATTCATACTTACATTCTTGTTGCTTCAAATCTGAAATATACTCATAGTCTTTTTATTCATGTGCATGCATATTTTCAAAGTATGCTTGATATCAAATCCTCCTACAAGCCCAGATGTTCTCCTCGACTTCTTCAACATCCTCAAACAAACGTCTTAAAGATGAATATTTCATTTCTCTCAAGAGAAGGACAAGATCTATATGTTGAGCCATTACATAGTACACTAGGGCAACAGTCTCAGAAGGTCAGATTTCCAATGGCATGCTATGATAAACATTGTAATACCTCATGTTGAATACAACCAAATCTTCTTCTTCCTCTCTCCTCAAAGCATTAAAATCAACCAAGTACTAATCAATGGACTTTTTCTCACCCCAACACTTTAAAAAGGCATTTCATAGCTCGATCCAAGAATCAATAGAATTGACTCCCAAACATTTAAACCACACAGCAACATGTCCAAACAAATATTTGTAGAACAACCTCATTGTAACATCTTCATGTACTATCTCAAACTGATCAACAAATCTCTCAAAGGCTCCCAAATGCCTCTCGGTTGTAAGATGATCCTCTATATAAAACCGAGGAAGATACTTGAAGAGTTCAAGAGGGTAAGGATGATGATAAGATGGCATCCTTTAAGGTTTAAAAATTATTTCTATGATTTTAGTTTGGATAGCAGTGGGCTAAAAATGAGATTTAACAAACTGAAGGAAAGGCTCACTAGTAATAGCAGAAGGTAATAAGATCTAAGAAGGAGATAAATCAATTTCACCATCCTCACGGTTACAAGGATGATCAGATTAAGGAAGGACTTGAATACATACATCAACTTTCTGAATAGGCTGAGGTGAGAAGACATGATCAACATCTACAACACAAGTAGTATGCAAATCTTGTTCTTCCAAATATGGATATATAAAAGAAGAATTATGATCATATGAATAGACAAAATATAATATAATCCTCTTTATATGTAAAGGGAAAGAGAGAAATGAACTGATAAAGAAAAACAAGAGTTCATGGAGATGACTCATGAACTGATCCCTGGTTTTTTCGTTCTATATGGTCATATTTCTGTCAACAAGATCCTTCCTCTATTGGATTCTTTGAATGTGGAGTCATTAGGTATATGATTAAAGTCAATTTATGTGTCCCTCTCTTGTCTACCATCAAGAGTCATCTCTATGTTGTTCTCCCATGGAATCTTTCTTCACTCTTCATTCCCCGACAATTGCGCCAAACATGTTAACACTCCAAGAGTCACCCTAGACTGTAGATCATGTGAGCTTGGTAACATACAAATAATTCGAATTAAAAACTTGAAAGATAAACTTTAACGTTATATGGATTAGACCATAAGGACAATAGGATCCATCTACCATACACATTCCCAACTATATCCTTCAAGAAACGTGACCCTAGTAACTTTATATCAACAAATAGGCTATATGAAAGTATGGAAAGAAAAACAATTGTGAAGGAATGAATCAGAAATACATGAGGATATCGTTGGTGTTCAATACACAATAAAGAGATCACTGCCTTGATAGAACTTAATCCATAAACACAACAATGAATCCCTCATTTGATCATTTCATGAGCACAAAGCAATAGAAGAATCAATCATTCATTGAATAATATCAAATCATTGAAAATAGTATGGAAAATAAAATATAATGGTCTTTATTAATGGGGAATCATAAGACGGAAAAAGATATAGAGAAAGAAAAATACACAGTGATAACCACTCTGAGTTCCTTTGGGTCAAAATGCCCCCGTCTTAGCTCATTCCAAACCTTCTCTATTATTGTACCATGAAATATATATCACTATAGGTCCTTTCCATCTGACCATTTCTAAATCCAACCGCTTTCCCAAAATAGAAACAATTACAAACAAAGAATGACATGTTTTAACTGATTTCTTGCCTTTCAGGAGGATAAATTATGAAAAATAGGCTTCAAAAATCCACCTGTAATTATCAAACTGTAATATCTATGTAAAATATGAGAACGGTTTTTGTATATAAGATCCTTATAAAGAAAAACCTCTCTCGGTTTCTTGAAATTGATTTCCATTTTTCCTAAATATGTGTTGCAAAAACATATCTCAAACACGAAATCATGAAAACTCAAAAATAGGGCTCAAAGATTCCTTAGAATCTCCCAATTTATGACACCTTTGTAAAATATGAAAAAGGTTAATGTTATTGGGTCCATTCTTGAGAATATTTTAATTTTTATTTTTAAAATTCATCCCGGTTCACCCGTAAATCGTCTTGGAAGTCAACTAGTCAAAAATACCAGTTCACAACGTCTACGCTGTGAAATTTTTTGTAGCAGGCTATTTTATTTTTTAAAAGATTCAATACCTCAAAACTTATTTCAGGAGTCCAGAAATGATGCAAAACTCCATTGTATTGACATATAATCATTTAAGTCTAAATTTGAAAGGATGCAAAAGATGAAAGTTTCAGTAGTCCTACAACAAAGTGTTTGCAAAACATTTCACAATGCCAATATGAAAACCAACCAAAACCCATTTCTCAACCCTCAAACATGATGAACAATCTCATGGAGTACGAGGTGGATCTAGGCTTTATGATGAAATCTTTGAATTAGCATAGGGGTGTCTGCAAGATGTCCAACCTCCAACTCTCTCCTTCAGCCAGTTTATAGCGAAGGTCGCAACGCCTGATTCAAACAAGGTTTGCATGCTTTGAGGAGACTGTTAGGATGTCCAAAGACCCGATCCCTGAAAATTTGTTAAAAATAGGCTCTGAAAACAATGAAATCCCTTAGCATGACAAAAATGTAATGATGGCAATGAAATGAATAGCGAACATGAGTACGTTGCGAACTCTCCTAGTGAATTGGCAGCACATAAAATTGTGTTTAAATTGACATTTAAACAGATGAATGATGACAAAGAGAACCTTTTACACAACTGAGAGCTGACATGTCACGATAATTATGTAAAAAACAAAGGTATCACTCATGGGGCTTCTTACAATCTTATGTGTTAACATAATCATTGTCCTTGAATACATAATCCAAGGGATTAAGTTCTTGAACCACATGATCACTATCAGAAACCTTAATTTCATGAGTCGCCAGTTTGATAATGATCCCATGATTTTGGGCAGGGTGGTGATGCAAGTCAACATGGAGATACTTATCAATATGTGTCTTCCTGCGGTAAACATGGTGGGATAACGAACCATCACTTTTCTTTGAGATGAAGATGTCCAGGAATGGGATGTTGTTGTTGTCCTATATTTCCATGGTAAATTTAATGCTCTTAACCTACCTATTCAGATGATCTTTGAACCTATCCATGTTTTCTCTACCATGAAGCTAGATTATGTAGGTGTCATCAACAAATATTTACCAGAGCTTGGGTTTGAGAGGATGGGTTTCAATAGATTTATTTTCAAACCATTCCATGTAGATATCATAAGAAACATGAGACAAGGGTGATCCCTTTTGATCCAAGTGGATATTGGGGGCCACCCACCTATTCCAATTGGCTCCTCTTGTCAATTGTTAGTACAACACATTCTTATGTACTTCTTTGTAATTATGGGCTCTACACTTCCGGGGCTGTCTAAATCCCTACACATATTCCAGTTGGATATTGGTCGCCTCCCACCTAATCCAACTGGCTTATTTTGTATGTTTTCATGTCAAGACATCTTGTTGTCCTTGCAGGGATGCTTTGGGGCCCTAAACGGTGTTTTTTTGGCTCTCCACTGTGAAACTGTAGACGAATTTAGAGTTTGATGACGTAATGCGTAGTTCTCAAAAATACCTTTCCAATGGGCTATGACACTGATCCAGATTATTTTTGGCATGAAATGAGAGTGGAGATATAATAAAGAAATGTACAGAGATATCTTGGATATCCAATAATATGAAAGAAATGTATCAGAGATGCAACCATAAACACAAAGATACAGTAATACATAGTTTTCTATTAATGAGAGAAAATGTACAAAGACTATAAAAATATAGAGTGAAAGACTTGCTAGAATGGTGGAAGCTTATATTTGAGAAGATATGTGTCCTCTACTCACATTTGCAAGAATATTATTTTAGAATGAGGCTACAAAAGACTTTTTATCATAAATAAAATCCAAAACCTTAACCCCAGAAGATGAAAAACCAACATTTTTTTGAACCCCCATTTTGGGTTGTTTGGTGTATCAACTTCCCAGGGGCGTAAATTTGGCACACGATCTCCGTTTGGGGCATTGTTGGCAGACCCACAATTTTTTTTTACCTTTTAAAATTAACTAAGAAAAATCCTTGTGGCTACCTACGCTTTGTCGCAAGTATTGTTGTTTGAAGGTAAATTGTCGGCTATAAGAGGATTGTGTTGATTTTTCTTTTTCTTTTCATTTTCATGCTTCATTCATGACTGAAAGCATGAATGACACATTACGATTGTGATGTGAAATGTATCTAAGGTT
The DNA here is from genome assembly GCA_010110895.2 of Picea sitchensis. Taxonomy (NCBI): domain Eukaryota; kingdom Viridiplantae; phylum Streptophyta; class Pinopsida; order Pinales; family Pinaceae; genus Picea; species Picea sitchensis. The sequence goes on along the minus strand of SNQJ01S0018621.1, from coordinate 284,385 downwards.
TATGTCTCAAGAAGGGTTGATTTTCTTACAAGTCTTTTGATGAATATTGATTGCTTTGAAGTCTACCATATATCAATAAAAATGTTGTTGCTCATTCGATTATGAGATATACCTTGAGTTTTTGTTAATACACCAAGAATTGATTGCAACTAGACTATGTTTACATTTCTTTATGATTCTTGGTAGACATTTTCTTTTCATTATGCTTTGGTTTGCAAAACATCTATTCTCATAACCTTAGAAAATCAACTCCACCCTTCGCACAATGATGAAATTTGAATTCATCCGGTCGTACTTTGTACTCTGTTGGAGGTGGTAGTCTAAAATCAATAGTTTCATCACTTCAAGTTAAGTCTTGGGCTTCGTTCTATACTCTTGGCAATTCATTAGCAAAATGCCCAATTTTCGTATGAAACACCTCATTCCTTCATTTAATTGCATGAGGGTATTATTAATTTCGTTCTTGCCTTGGTCTCTTCTGTTTTTGAAACCCTTCATGCTTACAGTGATCTCTGTCTACCTTCGTGACTGTTGGTCTGAATACATATGGCCCTCGTCATCAGTGTCAAACCAAAAGGCTCACAAACCCTGATTCTATATGATGACGCAAGTGAAGACCTTAAGATTCAAGGCTGACTTGAGTTTCTCAAGAAATTTCATGGTTACAACTTGCAAACAACCCAGGAGTTCGCCCTCTCTCTTGATGGCTTCCGAGCCAAACTAGTTGATGTTCAAATCGAAATCCCCCACAGTTGACAGTGGAAGCATTTTGACGCATAGTCAGATGTCTCCTCAATCAACTGTTCTAGATCCATGGTGTGAGGTGTGTTTATTTTGGATAGACAAATATTACACAAATATCCCCTCCCTGCAAGCGAAGATCAAGACCCTCACAACTTAGATTGACTCATTAACAAGTGAAAACCACAGACTCAAGATCAGTGTACAAAGGCAATGGAAATGCTTGAAAAGAACTGGAAATATAATAATAAAAAATGTTGAGTGTGTCGAAGTTGTGATTAATTATGAAGTCTTATGATCAGAATTTAGCATTTAGTTGAAAGGTAAAGATTTGTTTTTATCTTAGTTGTGTTTTTAGTTATTTTTTCTATTAATATAGATTCAATTATATTTATGTCGTTTAAAATAAGACTAGATATAGAATCAACAGGTTCTGTAGCCACTCAGTTCTCATTCAAAATTTTGGAAAATATTGGTTAAATTGATATCTAAATTTCTTTATTTCATTTTTCCTTTCAGGATATCATGCAGCTTGTGGTGATCTAATGAGATGAAGCATTTTTGGAGTTATTAGCCATTTCTTTGGCTCATTTTGTAAATAGAAACAAACCTTTTATAATCTTAAGAAGATACAGTTTGATATTGAGTGGTTTTATTACCCTCTATTTTTGTAATTAGTAAATCATCCTGGGTTTTGATTCTATCTTAGAAGATAGGATGCTTAGTTTTATTGAACTATTTAAATACTCTAGATTTTTGTAATGAAGACATCTTTGCTGGGAGCAAGAGATGGATGGGTGACTTCAGAACTCAATGGAATAGAACTTTACACATTTTGGCTTTAGCCTTTTGTTTTTAATGTTATCATTTATGTTTTGTTATGTCCTGATACATGTATAGATCGGATATCTTTAGATTAAATGATTTTTGATGTGCAAGATATTATATTATAAATACCATCTGCAATTTGTTCTTCAAATTATGAATGTTGTGATTATGTTTTCAGTTAAAACAACACGGTTTATCTTTCAATTTTGATTGAGAAACGAAATGTACAGATTACTTTCAGATTTATCTTACAGTAATTATGTATAGTCATGAAATCACAGATTTATGTTGGTGTCTTCGCTTCAGTCATTAACACGCAAATTGCCAACACTTTGTTCTGAATTTATTTAGAACAGTCTTCAGTTTCTTTGCAGGTTTCCCTCTTGGACATGGTACTTGGATGTTCTCAAATCATGAACATGCTTGGATACACATCACTAGATCACTAACAGGTTAGTTCATTTACATTTTTCTGTTATTTGTTTATCACTAAAATTCAAATGTGTGGTTTGGCTTTCGACTATACACACTTTTTTGTTTCATAGTATTTTCTTTTTATTAGTTTAAGATTTATAAAGGAAAAACCAAAAATATTTTTATGTGCTTTCTTTATCTGCTTCTTCAAAGAAGTAATTTTTCACATTGAGTTTTGTAAGTTTATATTAAAACTTGCAGTGTGTATTGTAAGTTTAGATTAAAACTTGCAGTGTGTATATTGTGTACATAAATAAGATAAGTAAATCTGCTATTTAAATATATCTACAATAGTTTCGCCATACATATGTAAATATATATATATATAGTAATTAGTAATTAGTTAGTTATTTAATTTCCTTTTTATTTTCTTTAGAACTCATAGATTGGCTAACGGATCCATTAAACCCGTCAGAATGAGTTACACCAAACGACTTGGGTTATTTACACAACCCTGGACCGAACTCGTTCTTCCAATTGACGAACGATTATTTTCGCCCATCAACAAATGGCACTAGAAGGAGGGCCTGAATACAATTGATGGCATGTGGAAGTTGCAAGACTCCTCCCCCACACACTCACTCCCCTATAGTGACACAGAGTCACTCTGAAAACAATGTTACTTCTCAAACAACAACCACCTCAAACGATAATCTCCAGATTCTTGTTGAGCCAATAACACCAAACCATCAAGGGTATGACGTATAAGAAATCATTCGTCAGTCGCTTTTAATGACACACAGTGCTTTGGCCTAGATCAAACAACCTAGTAGGCCTCTCAATCAACCTTTAGATTTCTTGGATATTTGAGAGAAACTTGAAGGCACTAGTCTACGTTTGGATCTTTCAGGAGATAATACCACAAATCCTGACCACACCCCCACCCTTGGAGCTGGAGGATCTGGTATCCCACCTCATTCATCTCCTTCCTCTTCAGGATGGGAGTCATCTGACAAAGGAATTTCTTCATCTGACCCATCTCAGCCTTCGACACCACCTACACCCATGGAAAATCAAAACAATCCTACCATACCTTAGCTCGATCAAGATTCTATGGCCATACCTGGACCCCAACACCCTTTACGTAAACACCCAGAGAAATGGCTACCTAAATTTGATCCAGACTCTAAGAAAATCGTTGAGGATCACATAAAGAAATTCATTCTATCCATTAGACTCCGAAGTGTAGAACATGAAGATGTAGTATGTAGAATCTTTCCTTACAGGTTTGAGGGAAATGCCTCTACATGATATTTCTCCCAACAACCTCACACCATTGTATCGTGGGACAAATTTGAGTCATGTTTCCTTGAGAAGTTCGAAGATGATAAATCTCCCAAAGTCTTAGTCATGGAAATCTCTAGCTAAAAGATGAACCCTAAGGAAAAAGTAAAAGATTTTAACCAAAGGTTCCTCACGTTAAAAAATTGAATCCCCGTTGATTCAATGCCCACAAAAAATCTCATTGTGGCATATTACACCAAATCCCTAGACCAGAATGTAGCAATTTGGGTTAAAAGGTCTAAGAAGGAAATGTTACTAGAAGCCTTTGAGGAGGCAAGCCAAATCGAAAAAGATATTTTGATCCTGAAAGATAATCTTAGTAATGAGGCAGAGATAACCCCATCTTCTAAGAAGAAAATAGAAATTCTTCCTAGACCTCCCGAATCCAAAACTCAATTAGAGAACTCAGATTTGGAAAGTTTACAAAAAGTCATCCATAAATTATCAAATCAAGTTGTAGACTTGAGGAGATCAGCTGAAGAACCATCTTCAAGCAAAGGAACTTATAAACCTCCTTTTAGAAAAACTTTTCACTCAAACTGACCAAACCCAACCCCTGAAGGTCTAAATTTTGAAAGCTTACAATATGCTGTACAGACTATCCTTATGCTGTACAAACTATCCTTATGTGGTTGAAGAAGAAACAACCGAAGAAGAGGAATCATCTTCCAATATCTTCGGGCATTTTTCCGGTAGTATTTTTCAAGGCAATTTTGTAGTTGTCTATCCTTACAATACCAGAAGAAAAACTCAGAGTAAACCCTCTTCTGAAATAGGTACTAATGTTCCTCAACAACAATTTAAACAAACTGAAACAAAACGTAATTTAGCAACCCCAAGTTTAGAATATGATTTGATCGAAGACCTAAAGAAACTTAGAGATAATATTTATGTTTACGAACTCTTGAAATTTCCTTTTCTTCTGCAGAAAATGCTTCAGAACATTGCAGAAAATAGTAAAAACAACAATCTGAACAATAAGAAAATTGCAGAAATCAGTCCTAAAACAACTCAAAAGGTCCCTACTAAAACAACACTTGAACCCTCAAATAAAAGAGACCTCACTGAAAAAACTGTATCAAAATGTAGATCAGGGACAACGACTAAAAATCAACAAAGTTCTGTTGTTAATACTCGCAAAAATGTCACACCTTTTTTATTAACTTTTGAAATTTTCAATAGAAATGTACATAACTGCATGGTAGATTCTGGTGCATCATCAAATGTTATGCCTTTCTCTGTCTGCCAAAAAATCAATGATGAAGTTTAACCTTCCAGTCTTAAAATCATTCATCTCGATCGGACGAATGTTAAGGTAATTGGTGAATTAAAAAATGTACTTGTTAGGCTATCCTCTAATCCTAAGGTTCAATAGATTATTGATATCATTGTTGTTGACATCCCTAAAGTGTACGATTTATTATTAAGAAGAGATTGGTCCGAACAATTGCATGGATACTTTGCGACAGACTGGTCTCATTTGTGGCTACCAGAAAATGGAAAGCCAAACAAAATTAGGATTAATCGTGAGCATTACCTCAAGCACACCGTGACTAATTTGAATGACGCTAATGAACCATTTACTGCTTCCACTAATTCAATCAAAATTCAGGGAATGAACACCTTTTTTTCTAACTTCATGGCGGAAACTTCCATCATCACTGATCTAGAACAACAGTCGAAATTCATGACATGTGTTGGAGCCGCCCTTGTTTTATTTTTACCTTTCACAATTTTAAATTTTTGATACTTGAAATCTAAAGATGGTCTTTTGATTGTTTGCCCCGAGACTTTGAAAACTCTGCAACCTTATTACATAAGCAACGATGCTTTTCCACTCTCTAAACAAATCTACTTTAGTAAAAATGTCGCTATTTTTGTTTTACTTCGGTATCTCGCAGGTCAGATACTTTAACCCGTGAATTCACACGTCCCAAGTCACAAAACGGAGAAGTCATTTTAAATTTTCACTCAAGACAGGAACCAGGGTAAAGTCTTTTAACTTAGTGATTAGACGTCGTCGGGGTTTCGCGCCTCGACATTCGCCAAGTTCGAATTTTTATTTTTACAGCTCTAAGAGACGAGAACACGAGGTTCTTTCAGGCTAACCCTGGTCAAGGATTATAGGCAGAAAGGCTAACCATGGTTAAAATATGTTCTCGGTGTTTCACCACTCGACACTATCTTTTAGAAAGTTACGGCGTCTAAAACCCCAACTCATGAAGTCGCGACAACATTATAGCATGATTAATTAATTGCCTAATCTAAAATTCTCGTTCCCTTAATTGAGTCTAAATTATCGCCATCTCGTAGTTTCGCGAATCGGCATACAAATTTCTCAGAAACTTGTCTTCGAAGTTCTGAGTCGCGATATGGTGAATAAAGAGATTATGAAATTAATGATGTTCCAAATCGCGATTACTGTTAATTAAGCCAAAATCGGTCCTCACAGTCTCCCGTGTTGAAGACTCAAAATGTTAAAAGGAAATCCATGATGGAGCGAACAGCGAGAAAGTTATTAACGTTGCTAAGTTTTGATATTTTAAAATAAAGAAAGATATGTCCCACGCATTGAGGCTTGCACGTTTCCTAAGGTAGCTATTTTCTCTCCATACTCCGACTGACTGTCAAACCGCCAAAATTTATGACACTAATGGGAAGATAAGGTAAATCTATGTGTAAGATCGGATTTTTACGGCATAAGTTTATTTCTAATTTCGAATTGACAAGCTTGTTTTGAAAGGTACCGTTTTTTCAAATATATGCAAGAGCTATGTTTCATTATGCATTTTTCATAGCACGTGGAACTCATTGTTTCTGAGTTAACTACTTTCTGCATGTATACATAGTTCTATCGAAGGAGAGCGAAAACACAAATTGCGGACATGGATCCGCGGAAAGCAGAAAAGGTGAATGTTAAAGTCGCGGGACAGGGCTCAGACAATGTCGCTGATACTTCACCCTGAAGTGTCGAATCGATCCCCAACTTGTCGTTTGTGTCAAATGTTCTGCACGAAGAATTGGTAGATTACGCAGACGACTCCAACGACATCGAAAGGGATGATCTACACACCAAGTACAAGATAATCGTCCAATCTGGGATGCACAGAGTAGCAACCAGGCCACGGTTGCTTCCGTATTATGACATGATCCAGTGGGCGTTGGACCACGTAGAATTACCTACCAGGACGATCATGAACAACCAACGAGTTACTATCGGGACTTTTAGGCTCGAGCATATACAAACCATGTACAAGCTACCTTCTACGTCTGAATATACATATGGTGCCGAGTTCCTGGAGGAATTCAAAGAGAAAGAGTGCACCCAGTATGACAAAACCATGCTCGGTTTGATCAAAGAATGGGTTTCACACTCCGTGAAATTCAGAGAAAATGACCAGGGCATTTATTATATCGCTTCTTTGGAGCCACAGTATAAATATGTCGCCATGATGACATGCTGACTATTTGGGAGAGAAGACACATCACATTTCTACATCGTGTGGGTGCCTCTCATGTTTTGGGTCACATAAGGTTGCTCGTTTAATTGGGCAAAGTTGCTCTCAGACAGTTTGGCCAACGGGGTCACAGAGTATCGGGAGCAGAAGGCAAGCGGGAAACCGTCCTCATTTTTCATGTCATCATATATCATGGACGCGGTATGTTCCATGACACCATTCCCCTTGATGAGTTGGGCTTGGAATCCAGCCCAAGAAAAACCCATGCATAAGTATCATGAAAAACTATGGGAGAATAAAGAAGAAAAGTTCACATATGAGATTTTTACCTGGGTGATGGTGCCCCTTCATATCGCCATTTTTGGTCACCCACCACCTCGCATCTCAGACAACATTGCAATAGTTCTGAGTGGTATAGAGGATTGGTATTTGGAGGCATAGTTTTCGTATTTCGGAGTTTTCGGGGCTTATGTTCACCCTCATGTGCGGCCCTTGTTCATCCCCGACAAGCTGGCTTGTCGAGAGGTCGCCTGGCAAATGGTAATTGGAGGAGTGAACAAAGAACTCAAGGATTACTCAAAGAAGGTATGGCCTTCTTTTCCCATTCGGCTGAATTCCTATTCTTTATTAGATTTTGGGCATGCCAAAGCCGAGGCTGCCGCTCTGGAGGACCTAATTTTGGTCTCCATCGAAGTGAAGAAACATGATCCATAGAGGGTTGTGAGAAACCATTTGGCTCATTGTGGGCTCAAGAGATTTGAGCATGAAAATTCACCCTGGGACGACGTTTTCCAAGAGGCAAGATCTTATGAAGAAGTGCTAGCCCAGATCTAATCATTAGCACCCGAAGACACAACATCTGTATTAAAATTCCAGGAAAATAGAAAAAGATGTCTCCCCGCTGTGTTGGGAGGTTCGACTGCTTCCGAGACAAAACAGAAGGATGTTGAAGATTCTGAGGATGCAATTTCTAACCTTGGAAAACACCAGGAAGGGGAACAAATGAAGAAAACAGAAGCCGGAGACTGAAAGAAAGACTTTAGGTATGCCAAAGGAACAAAATCTCGTCGGTACTCCAAGAGAATTGGCAAAACAAATAGGAGAGCCCATCACCTCGGTCACACCCTTGCATACGACACAGGGAAATGTCGGTGAGGGATGGATATTTAATGAAGAACTGAGGCCCATTAGAACAGAGGAACTCCCTCCAAATGAGTTCTTTTTTGATAAAAAGAGGAAGGCGGTAGTGAAAAGAGAGTTCTATCAAGAAGGAGAGTCCACTGCGAAAAAATATAAAATCATGACCGATGGCAAAAATAAGAAAAGTGACCAACTCGCCACTGGAATCGCAGGAACGCTGGGGGCATATGATTCGGCAAATCAATTCTTAGTTGGGCTTTTGAATAACCAACTAAAAAGGAAAAATCGCCTAATCAGGACCCTCGAGGCTAGATTGGCCACAGCCGCAGAGAATGCTAAAGGTCAGGCCAGCATGGAGATAGAACAGGCCAGAGTGGCCGACAAAAACGAAATAGAAATTCTCAAGACCAAGATTGAGCAAGCATAGTTGGTGGTCCGAGATGGTAGAGCGTAGGCGAGCCAACAGAGAAATCTGATTGAACAGTTGCAGGCCCAGGAAAAAATTGACGAGAGAAGAGAAATAGACATTGCCATATTTAAATCCCGAGCCAGCAAGATTCAGAGCAAAATCTTTTCGGCACAGCAGAATTTGCTTGTCGGGATAGGAGAAATCCGGGAGAACTGTCTGTTGGTGAATTAGGTGTCTGAGAACCTGACTGCCAGGGAAAGGGAGGCCGAAGTGGCTCGGGTCGCTTTCCAGGATGCGGTAATCGCCACAAATAACAGGGTTTCGACAGGCGCTCCTGCGCTTGACATCCCTGAACAAACCAGAGGCAATATTCTATTGAAAGATTGGGAGCATAACATTGCCCTGGGAAAGGAGCAAGTCCAAAAGGTAACCCACTCTTTAGAAGAAGATTTTAACTCCATAGATGGCGAGCTGTTGGATATTGACAGCTGAGGCAATGCAAAAGCATTGATGCAAATAAATGTGGAACAAATATCACTCGATCTGAAGGAAAAGGATGAGAGAGATTCGATCGACATCTCTCAGATTGATACGGTGGACATGGCTAAAGTTGAGAAGCACATGATCAAACCCAGCGCACAGCTAAGTTCCCTCGACATCGTCGATGCACAAATGGGGGACAAGCTGCAACAGTTAGCCCGAGAATGCTACTTCGTCGAGGCCAGCTGTCAAGTGGAACCTTCACAGCTCGTATCTCAGTTTGTCGAAAGATGTATCGCCTACACTGAATCCGCGCGAAGACGAGCACCTGGAACCAAGTAAAGATAGAGTAGGATAAAGGGAGCGATTACGCTCCTCTCGGTTGTAACCGAATTTGTGTAACAATTGAGATTCTAACTGATCTGTAAAATTGTATAAATATATCACAGAAAGAAATAAAGGGGTCTGGGCCTTTTTTGTGTTGATTCGAATAGAGTTTTTGCATTCGAGAAGTTAATATAAGCAAATCTGGAGATTCTCGATTCCGTCAAGACTGTGTTACAAGTTTGTTTCTTCGTATTTCATGTTTCATTTCATTCCATTATTCATAATTGATGTGATTCGTTATACTTTAGTACGACCACCACTATAACGAAAGGAGTTCGGTTTTCTATGACTGTTTATTGTCTTTCCTTTGCACCAGCTATCAGCGGGTGTAAGACCAATCTGCACTTTTAGAATTCTATATACATTCTTTGTTATGTCAGTTATTTCCTTACTAATTTCCTCTTCTGTTTATATGTGAGTTTTCTCTTTGACAGGAACCTTGCGTTATATGCAGCTAAATGTTTTTCTCTCACCTCACACCTTTTATTAAAATATAATACAGTTATGGGAAAGAGCCTTCAAATTTTCATTCCTATTTTATTCTTAAACCGTAAAATTCTCTTTTATTCGACCAAATCGAGACAACATTTAATCTCTCTTTGAATCCTTTCCTACTCTTATTGTTCCTCCATAACTGTCCCTATACCAACACAGCGTAATATCGGACCCGGACTATCGAACCAAATGCATATTGCTTTAAACCTTTTTGACATAATCCTGAAAATTGCTAATAACCGGGACAAAATTGAACGTTTATGGGCAGCCATTGAACAAGATATAACTACTCAGGAACAGTTGGAAGCTAGACAATGCCAACGCATAAATCTTCCCTAGTTTATTTTACCAAAGGTTGACGTTACCCTCTTACTCATCTTTCACCTACTTTCGGATGCCTTGAAACCGTACTTTTAAGCCTTAAGTACAGACTCAGGAACAACATCTTTCTGGTGCCATTGCCGGGGACCAAAGTTACGAAATATTTTTCCCTAGGAAAACGACTTTTATTTCGTTGAAAGTGCTACTCCTTGATAGTGAACATAGAGTACACACAATTTTAAGGCTTTTTCAATCCTTCACTTGGCGACTCCATGAAAAAATAAACTGGCATTCGGTAGAAGGAATACCAGATAGAACCCAGATGGTAAGCTGATTACGCCTGTTAATGATCCCAAAAAAATTTTAAAAACTAAAAACCCACTTTTAAAGACTAAATGCCATTCAGAACCTTCTACTTCATGCAGTCCTCTATTTAATACCAAATATCTGACGTCAAACTACTCTGAAGTTAGGAGTGAGATTCATTCAACTTTCCCATCCGTACATAAGGGAAAAGGTCCTCTAGAAAGTTTGTCGACCGTTGACATACCAGCTTTTCTGGTCTCGCCTGATTCCAAAGAGTGTGTTACACACTCATTTTCTACACCCCAAGCGATGGCAGCCGTCGGAGGAGGTGGTGGGGTCGCTCCTGGAGGAGGAGGTGGAGGTCAAGGGCATGTCCCTCCTCCCATATTATTTGCAAAAGTAGCAGCAAGATACACTCCCCTGGTTTTTCCCGTCCCCCTTCATGATCTTCTTGAAAATTACATCAAAAATCTTCCTAAGTTCACTGGGGAGGGAGATCTAACCGCAGCTGAGCATATAAATTTCTTTGACCAATTCCTAGACATCTGTGGTATCGAGCATGAAGATTTCTATTCGAGACTCCTTGTCCAGACCTTTGAAGGATAGGTCCGAACTTGGTTTCGGAACCTACCCGCAGCTTCTATCCAAACATATGATGCCTTGGAAGATGCTTTCCTCAGACAATGGGGAGAGCGAAAATATCACTTATATTATCTTACCGAGTTTGGGTCCCTAAAGAAAAAGAACTCAAAAACAGTCATGGAATTTATTCTGAGATTCCAGCCGTAGTTAAACCCTCCGAACCCTCAGCCAAAGTAACCTTCGCGGGAGATTTCGAGCCGGATTTCTCATTACTTTTGCGAGAAATAAGAGGAGCCACCCTAAATAGAATGCAAGACGATGTTGTCGAAATAGAATCTAATATGACGGCTTCAGGTAAATTAAAGGATAAAATAGAAACAGTCAACCACAAAAATAGACGCTATAGGGAACGAGCGGGTCCTTCGGGGTCAAATAGATACACTGATGACAAAGTAGATGATATGGCCCGAGTAATTAAAGAACTATCCAAAACAATCTCTAAGATGGAGTTGGACCAGGTTAGAGCTGATTCTTCTACTAAAAAGGACTTCAGGAGAAACCCAAATCCCCCAAATCAACAGAGAAAAATAAAGAACGAGGATCAAAAAATACAAGCTCCACTAAAGAATGAAAATTTTATAGGAGCAAACGACCTCCAAGATTTCAGAGATTTGGAGGATGAAGTCGTGAATTTCAGTGATGAATGTTCACAGCCGTATCTGACTCGTGAAGACTATGAAAAATCTTTGAACACCCCACAACCCTCTAATAAGGATGAAGAAGGTGATCACACTGATCTCTGTGTATCTCAACCAGAAACAAAGATGATAATGGCCGAGTTTCAACCAAAATACAACATAAGATCTAAGAGTAAGCCCACCTCAACAAATCAACCTAAGAAAATCCTTTAAAGAGGTCAAGCTCATGAACCTCCTTCTGAAGAGACCTTGTTACCCAACAACAAAACCAAGGTAGCAAGCACTCAAGAGTCCGAGGTGAAAAAAGTTGAAACTCAAACATAAGAAACTGAACCAGTAGATAAAGTTACGTCTTTAACTAGGATCATGAGTGATAAATCGATCCAGACAAGTAAGATGGAAAGAAAAAATTTGGAAGTCTCAACCAAAGAAACAGACAAGGTAAACACATCTTTTAGTTTTGAAAATGAGTTAAACAAAATTAAGATACCGATTCCTTTGGTAGAATTAGTAAAAAATCCCGCTTATCGGAAGCAAATTGCCAAAGAGATGGGTGTCTATGAGCTAGAAAGTCAGCCTGATGTTATAAACCTGGAAGATGAAAGACCTAACATCACCTTTGGTCCCCATTTTGAAGGGTCCAAAGACAACATCTCTCCCTTTTATATCACTCTAAATGTATATGATCAATTGTTGCATAATTGTATGTTAGACTCCGGGGCTTCCCATAATGTTATGCCCAAGATTATAATGGACAAGTTGGGTCTTCAGATCACAAGACCTTATGTAAATCTGTACTCTTTCGATTTGAGAAAGGTTAAATGTATCGGGATGATAAAATCCTGGTAGTTTCCCTGGCTCAGGTCTCGGTCAAGAGTATCCTGATGGATGTGGTTATCGCAGATATTCCCCCCAAATATGGAATGCTGCTATCTAGATCATGGGGAGCCAAGTTGGGAGGTTCTCTACAGTTGGACATGACATATGCCACAATCCCTGTGTTCGGTGGGCAGTTCACTCATTTGTACAGAGAAACGAGATTAGCGTATACAGTCAGTGACCCTCAAAACCTAAATAACTTTCCCATTTACGTTGCAGACCAAGATATGGGGAATTGCATTTTGTCTTTTGACGATGGTTTGGATGGGTGTCCAGAGGAACTCGATATGAAGCAAGAAGAGACAAGTCATTTGACAGAAGATCTGTGTAACACCAGAGTTTGGAAAATGTATTTCGATGGTGCCTTATGTTCTGAAGGGGCAGGTGCGAGAGTGCTTTTAGTGGCTCTCGAAGGTAAATTCATTGTTCCTTTCTCTTACCGACTGCAGTGGGACATAGATTACACTAACAACGTATGCGAATATGAAGCATTGATTTTAGGATTAGAGGCTGCAAAAAGGCTAAATATAAATAACCTGGAAGTTTATGGTGACGCAGAGCTAATAGTTAAACAAATAAACCAACAGTACCTAGCCAAGAATCCCAGACTAAGAACATACAGAAATTGTGCTTGGGATTTGATGGAAAACTTTTTCTCATCTGTAAAGGTCCATTTTATCCCTCGCACAGAAAATATACATGCTGATGCATTGGCCAAGGTAGCTTCAACCTTTTCTCCTCCCACAACCGTCAAACTGAAATATCACATTGAAATCAGATACAAACCCTCTATACCAGACAATATCCAACACTGGCAGGTTTTCGAAGATGACGGACAAATCAAGAAATTTCTTGCAGCAGTAGGTGAGTTCTCCGAAACTCATCTAGACCAAGAGAATCAAAATTACCCGATGTGGATTATGCAAGAAGGCGAAGATCCTGAAACCTTTCGAGAAAAAATAGCGGATCATCGTATGTTGGTCCTTAAAACAACCAAATTCTGAAAGGCTTAATTCCTTTAGAAAGACTTTTCGATCAAAATGACATACCTGTGAAATCCACTTTGCAGCCTCAACCATAAGAAGTGGAGGACTGCGATATAGGAACTGAAAAAGAATCGAGGGTAGTAAAGATATCCAAGTTCCTCCCTCCCAAGGTAAAAGTCTAGTACAGAGACCTACTCAGACAGTACAAAGATGTTTTCGCCTGGTCCTATGATGAGCTTAGAACGTATGACACATCCATAATTGAGCACAAGATACCCTTGAAGCCCGGGGTCAAGCCGTTTAGGCAAAAGCTTAGGCAAATTAACCCCATTTTGTTGCCCGTGATTGAAAAGGAAGTTAAGAAGCTTTTAAATGCGAAAATAATTGTAGCTCTGAGATACTCGGACTGGGTGGCAAATTTGGTCCCGGTCAGGAAAAAGAATGGAGAAATCAGACTGTGTGTGGATTTTTGAAACTTGAATAAATCTTCTCTCAAGGATAATTATCCGCTCCCCAAAATGGATCACGTCCTGGAAAAGGTATTTGGAGCAAATCGAATGTCTATGATAGATGGGTTCTCTGGGTATAACCAAATCGCCATGAATGAGCAAGACAGAGAAAAAACTGCTTTCACCACACCATGGGGTACATTCATGTATGACAAAATGTCATTTGGTTTGATGAATGTAGGAGCTACATTCCAGTACACTATGGATATTTCTTTTGTAGGAGAAAGAGACAAGTTCGTAGTCATCTACCTCGATGATTTGACGATTTTCTCTAAAACCGATGAAGAACATTTGATTCATCTAAAACAGACTTTCGAAAATTACCGCAGGTATGGTCTGTTTTTGAACCCAAAGAAATCACATTTCGCTATGCGGGAAGGTAAGCTTCTAGGGCATATAATATCTAAAGATGGGATCAAGATTGATCCTAAGAGGATTGAAGCAAAAGAAACTATAAATATTCCCAGAAACGTAAAAGAAACTCAATCTTTCTTAGGTACAATAAATTTTTTACGAAGGTTTATCCCCAATTTTATTGAGATTGTCAAATTGATCACAGGAATGTTGAAGAAATATAGCAGAGTAAATTGGACGACCAAGGCTAAAGCATTGTTCACGCATATTAAGAAAGTCATCAGCGAGGCACCTGTGTTAGCAAGCCCAGATTACCTGAAAGATTTTCTTATCTTCTCGTTTTCTTCCAAACATACTATCGCCGTAGTGCTCCTACAAAAAGATGACGAAGGATTCCAACGGCCGATCACGTTTTTTAGCAAGAGCCTTAGAGACGCTGAACTAAAGTATGACATAACAGAAAAACAGGCATACGCAATGGTGAAAGCGCTAAAAGCATTCAGAACCTATGTACTGCATTCAAAAATTACCGTGTACGTGCCAACCAGTGCTGTGAAAGATATATTGGTACAGCCAGATAGTGACGGAAAACGAGGGCGCTGGCTCGCTAAAATACAAGAATTCGATCTGGAAG
>SNQJ01S0018621.1:248982-263193 GCA_010110895.2 Picea sitchensis | reverse complement strand
CCCAACACTGGCTTGTTGACTAGGTATTTCAGGGCTGAGTGATCTGTAAACATCTTAAAGTGTTTTCCCAATAGGTAATGGTTGTACTTATGTAGTTCATAAACCATAGCTAGGCCTTCTCTTTCTGTCGTGTTATAATTTTTTTCTGAATCTAACAATTTTCTTCTTGCAAATGCTATTGGGTGATCCAAGTCTTCTGCTCCTAGTTGTGCCAATATAGCTCCAAGTGTTATCGCTAATGCATCTACATGTACATGGAATGTCTTCTCCCAATCTGGAAATACCAATATGGGTACGGTGACCATATTTTCCTTTAGGGTATCCAGACCATGTTGGCACTCGTCATTCCATTGATACTTTGTATCCTTACTTAACAATTTTTCCATTGGCATTGTAATCTGCGCATAGCCTTTGATGAATTTCATGTAATATCCTGTATGTCCTAACGTTTCTCTGAGTTGGCGGACTATTTTTGGCACTGGTAGATTAACAATGATTGTGATTTTGGCTGGATCCACTAGAAAACCCTCTTTGCATACTATGTGTCCCAATAGTATCCCAAATGGCGTTCCAAATATGTATTTCTTGATATTCAATGATATCTAGCACTGTCTGCTTCATTCTAGCATCAGTTGTAACACTTCCACATGGTTTTTTAACAGGCTATAGATCGTCCAATCATCCAGGTATACTTTGAGGAATTGATGGATGAACTCCTTAAATGTTGTGATGACCACTTTATAAAATATTGCGGGTGCATTCTTCAGTCTGAACGACATGATTGTATACTGATAAGATTCCCATTCTATTGCAAACGTGGTCTTGTGTCTATCCTCCTGTGCTATCTTAATTTGATGATATCCTAAGAATCCATCGGTAAATGAGTAGGCTTTGTGGCCTCCTATGTTCTTGAGTATTTCATCTGTGAACGACGTGGGGAATGGGTTGTGTAGGCATGCATCATTCAACTTCCACAAGTCGATGCATATTTTGATCCCTCTTCCATGTTTCTTGTCCTGTACTACCATCAGACTTATCCATTCTAATTCTTTGACTGGTTCGATGATGCCAACCTCGAGCATCCTATCGATCTTGTCTTTAACTTTTTGTTTATATATGGGATTCAATCTATATGGTCGTTGTTTAATGGGTCTCGCATCAGGTCTGAGTAGTATCTTCATTTCTCCTAATTCTCTAGCTATGCCTTTCATCTCTGTAAACGTTGTGGGAAAAATGTCATTTTATTCATGCAGCAATTTTGTGATACTTTCTAGTGTTTGTTTGTCCCAGTAGTCTCCAATGCTGACCATGTTGGGCTACTCGACAGTCCCTATGTTAACCTTCTTTACCTTGATTGGTGTAGAGATGGCCTCTGACTCTAAGGGTGGTCCTTCCACATCTCTCTCACCTTTGACTTCTTCGATCTGAATATCGTATGGATCGTCTTCATCTGAAGCTTCCTCCTGTACATGGTAGCATGACAGTAGATCCTTCAGTGTCTGCTTATTTTGCTGATATAACTCTGTGATAGTTTCTACTTCCAGTTCTTCGATGAATATGATGTTTCTGATTCGTTTCAGGGCCACGTCTATGTTGGGGTTCTCATGGTCGAATGAGAAAGTGACTGTAAATTTTTTCTTTAGTGTTTCCCATGTCTTGGTTCCTTTACGCATTTCCTTGTTTGTATACCAATTCCCTGGTATGCCCTCTAAAGTATGAATGACGTGGTGAGACCATTCCTTTGGTGGCATCATTTTCCACAATGTTTGACACACCTCCAAGTGATCTGCTGGTGTGCCTAGTACGTCATATTTCTATTGTTTGTTACCTGTATGTTCTGCGTTGAACCTTATGTGTAGTAATCTCTTACATTGGTACCAATCTGTGATAGTTTATTTGTGTGCACCCCACCATATGGTGGGTGTATCTTTTAATGCTTAATCCAGTGATAGCAATCTTTGGTTTTCTAGTACCTCATCTTCATATTGTGTCAAGAAAGTTTCTAAATCATTTAACCTTGAAAGATGGGTGGTTCTCTGATTTCTGTGCTAATCCACCTTACTGTGTGGTCTATTTTGGCACACCTTATTGTGGATACTTCGTGTAGTATTTGCTTCTAGTTTTCTAACCTGTTGTCTGAGTGTGTTGTGCATGAAGTAATTCTCTGCCAACTGAGTACCCCGTCTATAGTTGGGTTTATATAATCCACATCACGCGTAGTTGTTCTGTACAACTGACCAATCTCTTATAAATCTAGGCAAGTGGGTTCTACGAACCTCTCACCTTCTGATGGGTCGAGTGGGGCTATGACCGTGTAGTCCCTTAACTCAAATGTCATTTTTCTGGATTTTAAGTTAATTATGGCCTAGTTGTCGAATGCCCAATCCAGACCAAGTAGCATCAGGTAAGGTGTTGTGATGTCTACTATTTCGATGACTTCAAAGTTTTTCTTAGTGTGCACCCCATCCAGGTATACCGTCACTCCTTTCAGTCTACCTATTGGTAGGACTCTATGTTGATTTGCTAGTTTTAATTGAACCGTTGAATATCCTAGTGTAGGTTCTCCCATGCATTGCCATGTAGCTTTTGGTAGTACATTCACTTCGGATCCTAGATCTAGTATAATATATCCCATATTGAAATCCCCAATGTTAGCATTTAATCTAAATTTCCTTCTTGTTCTTCTTCTTGTGTGTAGGTGGTTGACAGTTTTCAATTCTGGCTTCTGTTTCGTCTTGCAGCTACATTTTTCTAGGATGTTTTATAATATTTTGACAAATGAAGGATCATTTAACATTTTGATGCATGATTACAAAACTTATTTGACCATACTTACTTGTTCCTTGGGTTGTATTCGGTTGGTATGGTCCATTGATGGTGGCATTTCATATTCTGGAGCTTCCATGCTCTGTTGTGTGGTCGACGCAATGTTCTCCTTTTGGAATTCTTGTTGGGATTCTGTAAACATATCCTTCTCCTTATGCGCGTCGAACTGCTTCTTGGGGTCGATGTTCTTCTTTATCCATTGGTTCTGCTCTGGTTCTTGTTGAACTGCATCATTCCATGTTTTCGTTTCTCCTCGAGTGACTATATTGATGTTCCAATCGTCATCCCTTTCTTTGGCTAAAATACATTGAACATTCTGGTTATTTGGTTCCTTTTTTCCTGGATTTTTCCAAGTAATGTCGGACAGTCCTTCGTATCATGGTCTGATGCACAACAATACATACAAGTCATTGGTGGTAGTGGACACTCCCGTGCATAATGTCTTGGTTATTGGCAATTGGGACATGTGACAGGTCCTCTGTTGCGTTCGAAACCTCCTCTAGCTCGTCCTGCTCCTCTATAAGTTGCGTGGTCACCTCGCGGTGGGTTGTACTGTGGTCCCTGGTTATACTGCGCAGAATTGTACTAGGGTTTTTCTAGGTTGTACTGCAGTTGCTCGTTATTGTAAGGTTGAGGTGCAGTATTATATTGTTGATGCACTGTGTTGTATGGTGTTGGGGCTTGATTGAACTATGGTGTTTCCTGCCTAGTCATCATTTATGCCTGTACCCTATATGTGTCTGATGTTCTTTCCTGCATTAGCTCCATAGTTCTACAATCTTTGTCGTCATGGCCTACTAACTTGCAAAAGGTGCAATATGAGGTCTTGGGGACTGTTTGGTATTTCTCCATCATCGTGCAGTGGTAAGGGTCGTGATCCGATTTCTTACATATTTCACACCATAATCCTCCCTATAGTAGTGGGTTTGGCATTTCAGTCACCATATGCTGTGCAAATGTTGGGCATTCATTCTTATGGTGTCCTTTCGTCCTGCAGGTAGTGCACCAAACTGCTTCTCGTTTTTCCTTGTTCTTATTCTAGTTCAACTGAAATGTTAAGTTCTTTAGATCCTCCTTCAGTTCTTCGATAGTCGAGTCTGTCTACCGGTACTGATTCTCTTCCAATTGCAAGGCCGCCTACAAATCCTCTGCCTGCATCTAAAACTTTTGTTGTCATAATGGATATTTTAAGTGTGGGAGTAGTGAGTTGACAAACATGTGTCAATGTTGCATATCAATCATAAGGTATTTTAACATTCCTTTTAATTGCTTGAATCTTTGATCAATCTCCCATACCAATTCTTCTGGTTTTTGTCTTATTTAAATCATCTCATTCATGTATTGAACCTCTCAGCTCGGCTTCTGGAACTCATTGATCAACAGTTTCTTAATGTCGTCCGGTGTCCTTACCATTCCAGGAACAATGTTCATGTCTAGACTCATGTACCAGTCTAGTGCGCGGTCCCTTAGCGTGATCTCTAGCTGCGCGAGTTTGGTGTCTTCATCGGTGATCTGCTTTTCTTCCTAGATCTTTGTGAAAATAAACATATGCTTCTCAGGGTCTTCTGCTACTTCTCCTCAAAGCTCTGGTAATCTGATAGTAGGATTGTGTCTTGCCATTCTAAATACTAAGCTAATCCCTCCTCCGTGTGGTGTAGATACTTGACTAAGGTTGCCTGAAATGGCTCCTCCAGTTGTTTCCCTTTGTGTTGATGTACTTACTATTGTCGGACTTCCTCCGAACTTTGGTTGTCTAAACAGTGTTGTTATTTTTGGTGTATTGGTTGCACATGGGTTTATGGGTTCCACGCTGACATTAATATTGAAGGGATGTCTATCTTCTCCTCTTGCTCTTGGGCCTCTTATTTTCCTCTCATATGCGGCGCACAGGATTTCCTCAATCTTCTCCATATCCTGGAGATCCTATAACTCTTCCTCGTCTCTAGACAAGCCCTCCCTCTTGGCTACGGCTCTCTTCTTGGTATTCACCTTGTATTGGTAGGGTGGTCCGCTACGCATTGTTCCTGATGACGCCAAGAGACACTTGACTTGGTCGTCATCCATCAAGATAGGGTCCAAGGGTTCCTCCTCCTTATTCTCTGTATCCTTCCCTCCTTCCATTCCTCCTCTCTCTATCAGTGATTCCCCCCTTCCCCCATGCACGCAGGGACATCTAACTATCTGATTCCATTGTCATTACACCTTTTTTATATAGCAGTATCTTGATAGAAGTATATAGTGATCAAATGTACCTTCCTATAGGTCCTCAAATGAACTCTTTCTCGGCTGCGTTGTATGACTTTGTTGTGTCTACCACGAATTCTGTGATAAATCCTGCAACAATACTATCACGCCAAAAATCGACTACGTGGGTGAATTTGTTGTTCACCTGCTGCAACGGTTGGATCTGTACTGGAGTCCAATCTAGTTGTCTAATCTGGTTTGTCACGTGGTTATCCTTTAACATTAAGATCCACTACTCTAGTAGATGCGAAAAATCATAGAAAAAAACCTCGTGTAAAATCATAAATACGTATTTATCCATGTATTTACGCGGTGTGATCCTGGGGTTTCTATTGTATTTTTGTGAAAACTCTAGCTCTGTGGTTCTCAACCAACCCCCGATTTCTTCCCTCATGGGGTTCCAAGGTATCAACATCCCCTTCTAACAATTCATTTCTCTTCCTTTGATTCTTTATTCATTCCATCTCATCTACTCAATCCTTTCTTGTTCCTCTTAACACGACAACAGAACCATTTGTTGGTTACTCGCTTCACTTCTCGGGTTGTCTGAGTTATTGAACCAGGTTTCATGTCATTTGGGGTTCCAACAAAGCCACTAAAACTATCGGCCCTCCTGGTAAACTAGAAGGCAACATAGCTCCCAGAAAGTGTTGCCCAGTCTCACCCGAGATAGATTTAAATGGGTGGTTGTAAGACTCGGGTGTTTACAGCCTAGGAAAGAGTAGGGGATAGGGGTTTCTCGGATAGGTTCAGATACCGTGAGTCGTAAGGGAGAGTACTTATTCCTTGGAATTGCATACGAATATCCCACAGTTTAATTAAAGTTAAGTATAAGCAGACTCATAACAATGTATTAACTCATTAATCAATTTTAACCATGAATTGTTGAAAGAAAGAAGAATCATGCATACATTTAACACATTACATGAGAGTTACCATCGTTCACCCCCTCCTGGGCTACGTCCATAAATATTTGGCTCTTGGCTCTTGTATTATGATAGTTCTACATTTTCAGCGCCTCGCGCTTACAATTATCCACAAAACTAGGTAAGATCTATGTGAGGCGAACTAGATTGCACTAGGCTCCACAACCTACATTCTAATCCTCAGATCTAACTCTCCTTGGGTCTCCTTTGTTCAACAGCCCACAAAATCAGTTCGTATCGTTCAGAACATTACAAAGAATCACTAACAAGTACTAATGAACAACCCTATATGATTATTTTGTATCTATTTTTATACATTTCGAGCTCTTCAACCTTTTATAGAATATTACAAAAACTTTAACCCTTCTTACATTAGGTATTTCTCCCATACGCGTGTTTCTCCTCCTCCAGTTGTCACTTTCCTTTTTGCACTTTTTATTGCATGCACGCGTGCTTCTCTTTTGCCAGTTGTTACTTCAGTTTTTTGCACACTTTCTTTCCCACGAGCATTCTTCTTTCCTCTTCGGCTTGGTGCCAACACATTCCAAGATACAATAAAAAAAGGGTAAAGTAAAGATGAAGAATGACACTGGGAAGTGGTGTGACTTCCATAAAATCCCCTGGCACAACATCGATGATTGTTGCTCGAAACAGTCATTGGTGGTCGAGGTCAAAGACATAGAACCAAACATGGATTTACAATCCGATCCAGAAAATATTGAAAAAAAATAGATCATCGATGCAGACCCCATTTTTATTGTCGCGCTCGCAACAATTCAGTTAGAAGAACCAATAGATCTTGAAGACAGGGAGCACCTCTTCCATTCATAGATGTGGTTGAAGGGGACCCCATTGGATTTCATTATTGATAATGGAATCCAGAAGAACCTCATCTCAGCTAAGGTCATCAAATAGTTGGGGTTGTCGACAACACCACACCCGCATCCATACAACATTGGGTGGCTTCACTAGGGACAAGATCTTTGCATCAGCAAGTAGTGTCGCCTATCCTATGGAATCCATCCCTTCAAGGATGAGGTAGTGTGTGATATTTCCCATCTTGATGTCTATGATGTTGTTTTGGGCCAACCATATATGTGGAAACATCATGATGCTTATGATTCTAGACCCCGTAGTGTCATTATTACTCTGGGAGGTCAGATCTATAGGATACCAGGGGTAGTTCTGACTAGTTCTCCACCAAAAGAACACCGCAAGGTAATATCTCATATTTCTAAATTCATCCTCTTCACAGTCTATTCAAAGGATGCATAAAATACCGCTACAACCACTGTAGCATCAACACCTTCTATCGAGAACAAACAAATTGTCGAAGAGACATAAGATATTGCCTCTTCACCTACAATGGCTCCTACAGAATGCCCCATACAACCTAGAGACAACAAGTTGGTAGAACAAATTCAACCCCTCCAAAAAAAGGTTTATGACAGTCTTCCACAAGAAAAGAAGCACAACTTCTCCAACAAGTCACACCTCTCACCAAGCTTCAGATTCAGAAAATGATTTCCCCTCTTCCCTAGAAACTCAACACAATGGAGACCAAATCTTCCTAAGGGGGGAGGATTGATCGAGGTGGATATTGGTGGCCACCCACCTATTCCAATCAACTCCTCTTGTTAGTTGTTAGTACAACAAGTTCTTCTGTAGTTATTTGTATTTATGGGTTCTACACTTCTCGGGTTGTCCAAATCCCTACACATCTTCCATGTGGATATTAGTGGCCTCCCACCTAATCCAACTGGATTATTTTGTTTTTTTTCATGTCAGTACATCTTCTTGTACTTCCAGGGCCATTTTGGGGCCCTTTTTTTGGCTCTCCATAGTGGAGTTGTAGACGAAGTCAGAGTTTGATGACATAATGCATAGTCCTCGAAAATACCTTTCCAACAGGATATCATGCACCTAAAACGGAGATTGAGTGCAAAAGTTACGACCCCGGGAAGTTAATGTACTAACATACCCAAACAAGGCCCGCATGAATTTTGGCGTTTCATCTCCTAGGGTTAGGATTTTGGATGTCTAGGGTTTTGGTATTCCTATTTATCATAAAAAGGCCTTCAGAGCCTCATTGTAATCATCTTCTTTCGAATGAGCATAGCCGTCACATCTCTTCCCAGCGATAAAGATTCCACCATTCTAGCAAGTCTTGCACTCTATAGTTTTAGAGTCTCTTTACAATTCTTTCATTAATAGAAATCAAGTATTGTTGTATTTCTCTCTTTCTAGCAATTTTCATGAGCATTTTGTTGTAATTTCTCTGCTTTCATTTCGTTCCTCTCCTAAATTTGGATCATCATTGTTACTCCCTCACTCTGCTCATAGATCCTTTCTTTGAAGATCAAATATGTTGATTTAAGGAACACTTTAACCAAGTTTACAGTCTCCTAATTAGTAATATCTTTAATAGATTTGATGGTATCATTTACTAGAATTTGGGTAAAGAGTGAGACAACATCGAAACTGGCCAGTAGATATTGATTATAAACACTTTTTCCCTTGATTTCAATGACTATATGTGAAGAGTATTTGACATAGGAGGGGGTTAGAACGACCCGACTTCTAATTTTTTTAGCAAGATATTTCGCCAAATTGTATGTAGGAGAGCCAATTGTATTCACGATTGGTGTTAGTGGAGCATTAATGTTATGAATTTTGGGTAACTTGTATCTTCATGGAACCATACATTTTGTCGGGGTTAGTTTGTCCTTTAAATGATCATCCATAGATGACGTTTTAATAACCAACACCACATCTTTCATGATTTTATCACTTGGATATTTGTTAAGTTATTTGTAACTCCCATTTTTATGTAAATTCTCCAACATTTTGTTTTCATAAGATGATTTTTTCAAGATTACTGTGGCAATTTTTTTACTATCCCTCATTACCATTATTTCTTCATTTCTCCTTAACTTCTTAAACACAACAACTTCATCAATGTTAATGTTTTTATTTGGAACTTTTGAACTTTTGATTAGAACAACACACTCTTACCTCAATGCCTCTTCCTTGTCCTATGGGAGATAAGTAGTGACATTTTTTATATCACACAAGAGATTGTTTACTTGTATTTTTCTAAGTGGTAATGAGAAATTCATACCGTGCTCTAAAACCCTATGTGTGGCATCGTCAATTGAATTGTTCGATAATTTAACAACATTGATTTTGGTCTACAGGAATGGGTACACTTTAATTTATTTTAATATAATTTTTCTATAAGGAATAAAATATTGATTAGTACATTATAAAAATTACAGTCATTCCCCTTGCCAGGAACAAGTCTATGAAAAAGAACCGAGTTTGTTTGAAAATGAGGAAATGAAAAGGAGGAATTACTTATAAGAAGTCATCTACGATCTTGGTTTTATGAACCAACTGTTGTAAACAAATTTCATGAAAGATGCATATATTTAATCTCAATATCTTGAAAACAATCAAATATAATGTGATTCTAGTTATGGATTTTAAACTTAGGAACTTGACTAACATGTGAGAGCTTGAGCATGAATATGATAACAACAAGTATGATATAGAAACTTGAAAGTAATAATATTCTATTTATTCAAACCATCGATTCACGTCTCCTTGATCCAGTGAGATGATATTACAAGATGATGCACAAGGAAACAATAGGTCCTTAAAATTAAATCCTCTTCAATTCATAAAACATAGCATCAAGACCTTGCAACTAGATAGAATCAACATACATCTTTCAATCCATTAAAAATAATAAATGTAAAAGTCTCAAAGGATGACATGTCAATCTCGTCACATAAGGATCATAGAAGCATTATAAATCAAAGGTATAATTAAAAACATCTAAAAGTACAAGATAAAAGAGAATATGGGTTATGACAAACCTCCTCAAATGTAAAAAATCAATAAATATATAAAATCCCTAACCCCTTCAAGGTCGATAAAGAAAATTTAATAGGCTTATAATGGTAGTGGATTAGGAATCAAAGCTCAAATTTAATTTGGGGGGATTTATTTTTTCTTATAAAATAAAAATGAAAGGGGGGGTTGTTGTGGCCACAATACAAGGTTTCTAAATTTTAAGGTAAGTTTCCATCCTTAAAATTAACCTTGGGACGGTCCTAGTTTGGAGATTTGATGTTTGGAACCATTAGGGCCAATTTGAGGCATCAAACAACACTTTTGGGGGTCAATTTGTTTTTGGGCATAGGTCTTATCCTTTAACATTGTTCTACACATCAAGACCTTTCCAACGGTGTCAAATCACCTCAATTGGTGCTCATATGTGGAAGTCATTCCTCCATCAAGTTAACCTACCTTGTTGACCACAATGGTATGAGTGGATTCCATGTCAGCCTCTATTACTCACACATGTGGGGTTAGTTATGTAGGAATTTA
Source organism: Picea sitchensis (assembly GCA_010110895.2). Taxonomy (NCBI): domain Eukaryota; kingdom Viridiplantae; phylum Streptophyta; class Pinopsida; order Pinales; family Pinaceae; genus Picea; species Picea sitchensis. The sequence goes on along the minus strand of SNQJ01S0018621.1, from coordinate 252,802 downwards.
AAGAATATTCTAGAAGGTCCAAAATCTTAACTAACTGGTCATTGAGGAGGAAAAAACCCTTACCCTAGATGACTATCAAGCTATGTTAAATATTGGGATGCTAGGAGGAAAAGGGGTCCCATTATTTAGCATTTCACTTGTTTCATTGATGATAAGAACATCTAGGAGTGGGATTTTGAGAGCATAACAAAAGAAGTAGGAGATTATGTAGTAACCATGCATGCCATAGTGTCAAAGGAAATTACATAGTGAGTGCCCCCCTTTCTTTGTACTTTCATTTCATAACTAAATAAAAGAGAATATATCATAGACCTCACCTTCTAGTTGGGTTTTGTCCTGTATTAGGTTTCCTAGGATACATCTTGTGTTCATTTTTGTGGATGGTGTGTTAATTTTCTTTTTCTTTAATTTTTGTACTCTAGTTATTTTCATAAATTTGAGCAATAAGCTAGTGAGAATAAATCTAATATCACATAATAAGATATTTCATCATAACACAAGATCTGTTGTGATGAAATAATCTAGTGGAATATCCAAGGAAGTCTATAGATCAGATTATAGAACTAAAATTCAACATTATAATGACAATAAAAAATTTCACAAATAATTTTGTCCCTAATATACCATCATTGCAGTTTATCAAACATATTAATGGAAATGTTGGCATCATGGTTGTTTTAATGTAAAGTTTTAAATATCTCAGCTTGTGTTAGTCCAATACATGCTTATAGTGGTCCTCATATGCATATGTACATGAACACCACAACAATCAATTCTTCAAATCTTGTATAGCATGAGAATGGGTTTACCACAATTCTACCACCTTTAATACCTTTTAGAAGTCTATCTCGGTAACAATACCTATAAATAATAATCCAACATGTAGCTTCACCATTTACCTCTATGGAAAACTTGAGTTAAGTATTCCTTTGTAGTGTTATTCATTAAATCCTATAAGTTGTGAGAAGTGATTCTCCTTAGAGGAAAGGATTAATAGTTTTTAGCTTAAAGTAGTGATATATGCTCCTATATAAATATATCCTTTAAGATCGATATAGAGTGATTTTGAAAAAAAAATCACCATTCAAATTCTCTAAATGCATGGTGTGACAACATCAATTGTAATTTCTCTATGAGCAACTTGTATATTGATTTTTCCTAATTTCTGAGTCAAGGATAATGCTTTCAATTAAATTTCTAGTGCATTCTCAATTGTCTTTGCATGTTTAGCATCTCAAAAACCCAATAAATTTTCTACCTTTTAATTTGTTGTTCTTTACCAATCTATGTAAGATTTGAACCTATGATATAACTAATTTTGGTGAAAATTTTGTCTACTTATGTTGCCAACATGTTCTCTCATTGTCTAATTAGGAATTCACACCTCAAATTTCTTATTTATGTTTGATCCAATTCTCTAAAATGTTTCAACCCACTTGGAAATCACTATAACATCAAATTATTCTTGAAACCTAATAGGGGACAAGTTCCATCAGGTGCGAGTTATATTTCATCCCTACATAATCTAATCAATTTCATAAATGTGTCCATATAATATGGATTAAAATATAAGACATAATATGTAAGTTTGAAATTGGAATTCAAATCAAGGCTATAAATTGAATATCTAGTTGTTGAATATAGCTAAAGACTATGGATATTTTCTTCAATCAGATGCCATGAAGACTCTCCAATTAAATGCTCTATAGGATAGCTAATTGTTTGACTAGAATGTTATCCAATGGGTTGGTCTGTAGAATCCACAACAATGTCTAGGTCAACAAAACCTACCTTTTCTATTGGCTTTGGTTCTTCATGCAAGGCATCACCTACACTTCTTTTTGGGTTTGGTTTTTCATATGTGGCATTGTGATCTTCTTAGTCCCCATCTTTTAAATGTGCTCATATGTTTCTCATCGTCTCTTTATCCTTCTCTTGAACTTCTCATCACGTTGTGTAGAGTCATATTTTCTTAGATGTTTTTTCATGTTCCCATATTGATTGTACAATTATTACCCATGTTATATATTTTCCTAGAATTATTCAAAGTTATATTAAGGAATGCTATATAGGTTGGTTCCTAATGTAATTAAGCTCTTGATGAAGGTATATTGGTGGATGACTATTTTTCAAAGGGGTATTTGTATTTATTTTAACTTAAGTTAACAAGAGAAATAAATTTGTTGAGAACATAAAGGTGGGTAAAACATGATTCAAATTTTATTGAATCAATTAAAAATAAAAGAATAAAATATAATTGTTTTAAAAATAAAAAAATTGGAATATATAAAATAAACTATATTTAAACATGATTCAAATTTTATTGATTCAATTCAAAAATAATAAAAAATACAATTATTTTAAGAAATAAAAATTAGAATATATAAAATAAACTATATTTTATGTAAATTGTGCTTGTATAATGTTTTTATCAAAACCCTTTTATATTAACATGTAAAAGGGAAAACCCCGGATGGGGTGTTAGTGGTTTCTCCGTGGCGATCGATGGGAACGGACACAGTGCGATGCAACACGGAGCCACGTGACGGGCCCGTGCTGCAGTACAGTCCCGTCCCGGGAGAGTAATGGCATTTAAATTTGCCCTCATGGTCGAGGTAAGGGGCATTTACGCCACCCTTTTCTCCCCCGCAATTTGTATTATGGCTTGGCTCGTCGTTTTTGGCATTGCACCTTGTATGCGGACTGAAGGGCTCCTCCCTTCCCGACGCCAACAAGACCAGGCTTGCTCAGAGGCTTTCTCCATTGTCTATCTTCAATTCTGGTTCAACCCTGTCCAGACCTGCTCACCTGCACACATGAAAGAAAGGATTAGAGGAAAGTCGAAGAGGGGATCACCCTGGAAGCCCCGCAGACCCCCGAGCTCGCCTTCTGTCTCCCCTATGACCTGTTCCTCCTCCCACTCCCAAACTATGTCCCCAGCTGCCACCTCGCCACTGTTGTAGTCTCTACATCTGCGCTCCATGGTTACCCTGCCACCTTCGCAGTCTTTGCTACTACACTCCATGGCCAACATCCCACGAGGGTCGACTCCGATTCAACGTTGTCCTCAGGACCCCCGGATGCAATTTATAGCGACAATGTCCTTCCCTAGATCCTCGAGTACCTGGAGAAGTGAACCACTGGCTTTTGGAGAGTCCAAACACGCGCGTCTCCACCCTGCGGCCCACCTTGACAGTGAGTACTTCATAGAAAGATTGGGCATCCTGTATGACTTAGTCTTTGAGCTCAGGAGGGAGGTGGCAGACCTCAAGTTTCGCCTGCAGACCACGGAAGAAAATGTCGCGACCTTTCTTCATATCCTCTCGACTATGCAAACGGAGCTCCTCTCGGACCCGGCTGGCTCTACTCCGGGGGAGGCACCTGACACTGAGATGGATAGCATGCTGCGACAGGCAGCAAGGAAGCAGAAGGAAGCGGAACGAAGCGGCCTAGTTGAGAACAAGGAGCGTGAGGAGCGAAAGGAAAAAAGCTGGGACAACCAGCCGACCAACACCGAGGCAGAACCGTGGACATAGGACCTCCGAGCCACGTGGTTAGGATATTCGCTAGGTGTTTAGCTCTCTTTTTGCTGTGCATCCAGTTTCGTTAGGCTCCTAGTCTAGATGGCAGTCAGTATGAACTTTGTTTGTTTTCTGAACCAGCAACCTTCTAAGACTTGTGAATTGGAGGTCGGCTGGACTGGTTTCCCCTCTGTTGGGGCAGTCCAGTAACTACAGCCAATATCAGACTGTATTTTGGCAACTTTTTTCAGCTTTAGCAGACACTAAATATAATATATACTTCTTACTTACAAAAAAAA
>SNQJ01S0018621.1:229475-248972 GCA_010110895.2 Picea sitchensis | reverse complement strand
AATGGTATGCATACCATTGAAATACCATGGTATGAATACGATTTCAATACCATGGTATTATAATGATATGCATACCACGGTATTGAAATATTATGCATACCATTGTGATACCATGGTATGCATACCAATGGTATTGCAATGGTATTCATACCATGGTATCACAATGGTATGCATAAACTTACATACCATTTATAGGTTATTTTTAGGGTGTTAGTTGTATTAGGGTTTTAGTGGTAGTTTTCTGAGGGAATCTCAAGTATGGCATACCATTGGAATGCATACCCTTACATACCATTTCTATGCATACCGTCAATGGTATGCATAGCAATGGTACGCATACTTGAGAATCCCTAAGACAACTACCACTAAAACCCTAGAAGACAACTAAAACCCTAAAAATAACCTATAAATGGTATGCATATCAATCGTATGAAATGGTATGCATACTAATGATATGCAATGGTATGCCATACTTGAGAATCACTAAGACAACTACCACTAAGACCCTAAGACAACTATAACCCTAAAAATAACTTATAAATGATATGCAATGGTATGTATACCATTGCAATACATTTCATACCATTGCAATACCATGGTATGAATACTTGATAATCCCTAAGACAACTACCTCTAAAACCATAAGACAACTAAAACCCTAAAAATAATTTATAAATGGTATGCATACCAATGGTATACAATGGTATGCAATGGTGTGCATACCAATCATATGCCATACTTGATAATCCCTAAGAAAACTACCACTAAAACCCTAAGACAATTAAAACCCTAAAAATAACCTATAAATGGTATGCATACCAATGGTATGAAATGGTATAGATACCATTGCGATACCATGGTATGCGTACCATTGCAATACCATGGTATGCAATGGTATGTCGTACTTTACAATACCATTTTGATACCATGGTATGCATACCATTGCAATACCATGGTATGCATACCAGTGGTATGCAATGCTATGCATACCATTGTAATACCATGGACAATATTATGCATACCATGACAATACCAATGGTATGCATACCATGGTATGGATACAAATGGTATGCATACCATGGTATGGATTCCAATGGTATGAAATGGTATGCATACCACTGTTATGCAATGGTATGCATACCATTGGTATGGATATGATGGTATGCATACCATTGCAATACCATGGTATGCATACCATTTCTATACCATGGTATGCATACTTGAAAATCCCTAAGACAACTACCACTAAAACCCTAAAAATAACATATAAATAGAGCCCTTCTCATGGATGATACACAATTCATTTCATGTAAAAGTTATGGATTACTTGAGAATCAATATAGTGTGAGAGAGACAACTTGAAGTAGTTGCAATTGTCAACAAGTCAATATACACATTGTGCAGGTAATGAAACTATATCATAGATATGAAATTTAGAAATTCATTAGTATCTTTTTAAAGTTTTACATTTCTAATATGACATCATTGATTATCTATAACATTTACTATACTAGCATGTAAGCACATAAAAGTGGTTGATCTACATCAATCTATTTATCAGAGACACATAATTTACCCATTGACATGTGCTAATTTTCTATTAGGTTTGAGGAAGGAAAACATGTAAGGCATTACTTTCTAGATAGAATTTTTGTAGCATTACTTTATAGATAGATTTTTGGTAGCATAGAATTATTGAATAAATGTTGTTAATAATTGATGGGTTGAACAAAATTTACAAATACCCACTACACAATCTCAACAAACATTTGCATTAATGAATCTTTCAATAGTCTTTTTAGCATTTATGAAGGGTTACACATAAATCAAATGATTTTATATATGTGATTCATAGATAAAGGTGAATATTGTGTGTGCCCTAGAAAATAACATTGAGCTCAAATGTTTGTGCCCATAAGTTATTCTTTAATGCGTAATGAAATTATTTATAATCTCTAAATAGAAACAAATCAAGGGATTAATACACATAAAATTCATACACTTTGGAATTCAAACACTTTGAAATTCATATGTTCATAAACATCAAATGTAGAAACAATGATATGCATAAAAAGTGTTCCACGAAATGTATATATATATATATACTCAACATCGTCTAAATTGTAGATTTTTTACAAAATGGAAACTAGTGCCCAGTATATGAGTGTCATATCATAAAAAACATTTATATAGTATCATAGATACGATATGGAAGTATTTGGTCAATCATTGACCATTTCCACCCTTGCCACCCTTAGGAGCATACTAGAAATATGACTTTCTTTTCTTTCTCAAGGTTGAACCTCGAAAGGTTCTAGGCCTAGGGGTACATCGATGCTCTAGAGAATGCACAAACAATAAACAATGTTATAAGTTTTTTTCATCAATGAATTAATAAACATACAATTTGATACTTTGTAATTTAACCTAAGACAACTCACAAGATATGAAACTTTCAATCGTGAGGGTGTTACCGTCTTCCACGACCCCAATCTCTCTGCAATGCCACCCTGCATCAATTACAAGGATAAAGTAAAGAAAATTAAACAAATATGCAGAAAAAAAAATCCATGAAACATGAAAATTATCATCAATGCACTATCTCACCATGAATATCTCAGGCATCAATGGAGATTCACCAGTAGATGGAGCACTGGGTTGTACAACCTACTCCATGACAACCTCTACTATGGCAGTCTCTATCAATGGGGCCCAAAGTTGTGGTGGGTGTGGGTGGTAGATAGGTGGGATGTGATGGACCCTCATAGGATGTACACGTGATTCCAACACCCTAGACCTGGAGAAAGACAACCCATAAGCAACACCCATGTGCCAAGGGGGTGCAATACTACTATACCTAGCAAATATATCATTGACCTACATATATATGAAAAATATTGAACTATTAGTACCAAATACTAAAATTCAAAAACATAAACACAAACATTTTGAGAATTATACAATATTTAACTTTACACATGATACCTGTGAGGATGGTGAATTGTCCATCCCAAACGAACAATCCCTGACATAGCCTGCTGCCAAATCCTATAGAAACAAGATAATATATATAAAAAAAATTGAGGATGTCATAAAATAAAGAAATGACTATGTTGAATCTTTCAAATGTGATACATACATGTGTGTATAGTGCACTCAATGAACATGTTTCCTCTACTCTTGCATCAATGGTGGGGCTAGGCATTGATGCATCCACAAGCGTAGAGGGTGTGTTGTTGGGACACACCAACTACAAAAAAAAATACAACCAAATATGTGTATAAATACAGAAAATACAAAATAAATATATAATGATGAAGAAAAAAAAAAGGGTTAAGATACTAACCTCCTCCATGAAGATATTCTATCCAGTGGGCTCTATAGGCCCATAACAAGTCTTCCCATAGTTGGAGAATTTGTGAGGTTCGCATGGATGGTTTATATGTCCATGTTCCCTCTCCTCACTGTAATTGCATGTGCATGTTGATGCTCCAAACTCCCTATCAATGTCATTGGCATGCACCTTGAGTCGAGATAGTGCAACAAAGCTACTCGGTTGCGCTAGGCTAAGAGTCAATGAGGATATGGTTGGTTGTACCTGTTGCAATTTCTCCGCAACAGGAGGATTTTGGGTAGGGGGTTCATGCCTTCACCTAAGGGCATGGGGACCTAACTCGGGGTCGCGCCTCACCTTCTCTCGGTCCTATGAAAACCCTCAACCCACTCCCTTAAAATCACTAATGTCAAAGTAGTTAACATGTTTACCCATAATAAAATCAGCCCATAATTTCCTTAGAAAATATAAGGGCATCTCCTTGTTATTGGAGGGAGGTTCATCATAAACCATGTACCACCTGTCCATCCAGTTTTGACTAATCTGGGCATGGATGCACTAGTCAAGGGATATGTGTTTCCTAGTCAATGGTAGTTCTTGTCCATTTCTAGGATCCCTAAAAATAGACAATATTTCTTGTTTTGAAATGCGCAGTTCTTTGATTTGGTTTCTGTCTAAACTAGTGCTATAATACTCGTACATTCTTTCCCTATAGTCAGAAATGGATTTCAATTTCCCTTGGGAACTTGCAATGGAATGGAAAATGATGTCCAAAGAAGTGGCCAAGGAGACTTTGCTAGGTTCTCTAGTCTCCCTTAACTGTTCATCAAGGTTTCTTAATATCACCAACCCATCATCAATTTCATTGTTTACATTCTATGGTGGTGGTGGTGGGTTGGGGTTTTGATCTTCTTGGTTTTATTGTGAGGGGTTTAAATTTTCTTGGGGTTCCAATGTATTGTGTATCTTGCAATTTAACATCCATGGAATATAAATTAGTTTCCTTTTTTATTTAAAATACTAAATCACAATTTTTTTTCAATTTACATTATTGAGAGAAATCTATTAAATTAGATTGACTAAATTGGATTAAATTTAAGATAAACGTAACATACCTGGACACACAGTGGCGGTGGAAATATCCTCTCTCCGCAGTATTTGTCCAATAAGAAATGTGAGTGTGATTTTGTGGACAATATGCACAAAATCGCTCTCGACCGGTTTTAAAAAAACAACAGTAAGAATGCACAGATGTTCTTAATAGTGCACACACATTCCTAAGAGCATGCATGCGTTCTTGAGAGCATGCACACAATGCTACTACTTAACCCATGTGGAAATCCACGTGGAGGTGCAACCACAACCAAACCTATAGTTGTAGGAACACATGCAAGTTCCTAGGAATGCACACATGTTCTTTTGAGTGTGCATTCTTAATCTTGTCATTGTCACTTTTTCGGCCACCAAGTTATTGCACTCACCCCATGGCATAAAATAATTTGTCAACTTTTTGACACTCAAAGGGTTGAATATAAAAAGAAATTTCTCCTAGAGTACCTTATGTATGCCCAAATTAGATCTGAATCTAAAAGTATTTTTCACAATAGTTACCTTACTAACCTTCTAAGTAATCAGAACTACAGTGATCTTGGGATGCTTTTCCTAATGTTTTTCGACCATCAAAATAACATTCTAAAGAATCCCAAGTAATATCTTACCTTTCTTAATGTTTTATAGACCAATCTTGGTCTCAATGGACGTTAACAATCATCATCACGTGTGTGTGTAATTTAAAAGAAAAAATTGCAAAGAAATTCAATGGATGTTTCTCTATATTGAAAATAGACAATTAAGTATCTAAATTCGCAAAAACATCATGACAACTAATTGAGCTAACCTCTTGAATTACTAGTTTTATATCTATAGATATAACTAAAGAAACTAACTTATTGCATTTTGGTAACTGAGATAGAATTGAATTATGTTTTTTTTTTTTTTTTTTATAAAGTTAACAATAGGATATCATTCTTTGTATATCAAAAGTTACGTAAAAATATTAATTTATGTATATTCTTTGTAAATATTTGAGTTATTTTTAAAATGACTACATCCATTTTATTTAATAGAAATATGAAATTCATCTAGAACTTCTATAAATCATTATAAAGTGTGTTGGGCATAAAGAATAAGCATGCCCACATACGTTTATCAATGAAATAAATGTAAAAATGGATGAATATGACCATTTATGCATAATCATCACCAACCCCACACTTTATGATAAAATGTTAGGAACCAAATATCAAAATACAATAAAAAAAACCTCATAATAATTACTCAATTCCTTGAAAAGATAGAACTTCAGATAATAAGCCTCTTCGAGGGGGAAACCTCCTTATACACCACATAAAATTCCAAATACAAGATGATTCCAAATGAAAAGGTATCCTTGGTATATATATGAGACTAGGAGGTACAATTACAACAAATGGACCCAAGCCAACATAAATAAAATAACATTACTAATGTGATATACCCCAATTAAGGGGTAATGTGCCACTATTTAGGGCTTAACATGCCCCTCCCCTTCAGACAAGTATTTTCCACAATGCTTGAGTAATTTTGGATGCTTCTATATAAAAGACTCATCTTCTAAAGTGGAATCTTTAGTAGGTAATTTCTTCCACCTAATGAGATACTCTGAAATGGATCTATTCCTCAACTGGAAAATTCTTGTGTCAGTGATAGCTTCAGGATCCAATATGATTTTTCCTTCCTCGTCAAGTTTTGGCAATATAGTTTGAACTGAGATCTTTTCACCTATAACCTTATTTAAGCATGAAACATGGAAAACTGGGTGTACTAGTGAAGATCCAAAAAACTCCAATTTGTATGCCATAGTACCAATCTTTTCCAGCACCTTATAAGGGCCATAGTACCTTCGTGATAATTTATTATCCTTATTAGATTGCTTGAGGGACATATGTTTGTATGGTTGTAGTCTTAAAAATACCCAATACCCTACTTCAAAACTTCTTTCACTACGATGTTGATCTACTTGTTGTTTCATGTGATTTTGTTCCATGGTTAGGTTGTCCTTTAAGAGTTAGAGAACTTTTTTTTTATGCTTGATGTGATTTTCCACTGCTTGAACCTTAGATTTTTATTTTAGAGAAGAAGTGATGGAAGGTGGGTGGTATCCATAGAGTGCCATAGATGGTGTCATTTTTGTTGCATTATCAAAGGAAGTGTTATACCACCATTTTGCCAAGGGTAACCATTTGAACCATTGTGTTTGTTTATCAGAGACAAAGAAATGAAGGTAGCCTTCTAGACATTTGTTCACTATCTCAGTTTGTCCATCAGATTGAGGATGATAGGATGAGCTATTAGCCAATTAAGTACCCAAACAAGAAAATAATTTTGTCCAAAAATGTCCATTGAAGATGGGATCTCTTTCACTTATAATAATCTTTGGCTTCCATGTAGCTTTTGAATTCTCTCCATGAATGTGGTGGAAATTGTACTAGCTTTGAAAGGATGAGAGAATGCACAAAAGTGTGTGTACTTGGTCAATCCATCAAGAATCACCATGATGACACTCTTTCCTTTAGACTTGGGTAACCCTGTGATGAAATCCATGGAAACCTCCTCCCAGCACTGACTTGGGATGGCTAATGGTTGTAAAATACCCATGGTATTAATTGTTTCCACCTTGTTTGTTGGAAAACCAAACATTCTGCTACAAACCTTTGAACCAGTTTTAAGGCCATCCTAAAAATATTCCTTCTTGACCGTATGGTAGGTTTTCAAAAATACTGAGTGCCCTCCTATCGGAGAGGTGAGCAATTCCAATAGTACCTTTTGTTTGAGTTGGGAGTTCTTACATAAATATAAGTGATCTTTATACCATAGTGAATCATTTTTCCATGTAAATGTATCTAATACAATGAAATCTTGTTGCAAACATTGAATGAGATTCCACACATTCTCTTCATTCTTCCATTCATCCCTTGCTTTTATTATCCAATTGGGTTGGATGATCAAGATAGCATATAGAAAGGCCTCAACATCTTCATCCTTTCTTGAGAGTGCATCTACCACAAAAATTTTCTTCCCTTTTTTATAGATGATTTCAAAATCATAACCCAACAAATTGGTCACCCATTTTTGTTGTTCTTCTGAAGATAATCTTTGTTCCAAGAAGTATTTAAGACTATGATGATTTGTTTTGACCTTGAAGTGCCTACCTATTAGGTAAGGGCACCATTTCTTCAATGCATGTAGTATTTCCATCATTTCCTTCTCATAAATGAGTTTGTGTAAGTCCTTTCATTTGAGTGGTCGACTTTCAAAAGCAAGGGGCCTTCCTTCTTTCTTTAGAAAAACACCAATGCCATTTCCTGAGGCATTACATTCCACAATAAAGGTTTTTGTGAAGTATGGTGTGGTCAAGACAAGAGCTTTGCACATCGCCTCTTTAAGTTGTTCAAAAGATTGAGTTGCCTCTGGAGTCCATGAAAATCCATCCTTCTTAGTTAATGTCATTAAAGGTGTTGCTATTATTCCATAGTTTCGAACAAACTTGTGGTAGTAACCTCTCAAACCCAAAAATCCTCTAAGATTCTTCAACGTTTTGGGAATTGGCGAGTCCATCATGGCCTTAATATTGTTAGGGTCTACCTTGACACCTTCATGAGATATAATATGACCCAAATAATCTACCTCCTTCACCCCAACGAAACATTTGGATGGTTTGGCATATATTTGTTGCTCCTTTAGTAGTTTTAGCACCTTGTCAACATGTCACACATGATCCTCCCAAGACTTTCTATAGATTAGTATATCATCAAAAATTACTAACACAAATTTTCGAAGGAATTGAAAATGGAATTCATCAACCCTTGGAATTTGGAAGGTGCATTCCTAAGGCCAAAACGCATGACCAAAAATTCATAATGGCCTTCATGAGTTTGGAATGTTTTTTTGGGGATATATTCTTCCTTCATTCGAATCTGATGATACCCTAAACGAAGATCCAACTTTCTGAAATATATTGCTCCATGTAGTTCATCTAACAATTCATCAGTGACAAGAATGAGAAACTTATCTTTAATAGTGATCTTCTTAAGCTCTCTATAATATGGAAACATGCCATGAGCCCTCTTTCTTGATTACCATTACCACTGGTGCACAGTAAGAACTTTGGTTAGGTATAATAATGCCAACCTCTAACATTTCTTCAACCATATGCTCAATTTCACTCTTCTAAGCATAAGGGTATATATAAGGCCTGATGTTAGGAGGAACACTCACATGAATTATATGAATAACATGATCATGATTTCGAGTGGGTGGAAGACCTTTGGGAATATCTTCAAATACTTTGGAATTCTTATCAATGATACCTTGGATATCTAGGGGAATAGATGACTTAGTTGTTTGAACATCTAAGGAGCATAGTTGTACAATTACATCTTGATGCCCCTTTTTCAATAATTTTTTCATGCCATTAGAGCTTATCACCTTACTAGGTTTCCATTTGATAGCCTTTTTCTCAATTTATTTTCCTTCCATTGAAAATTTCATGAAAATTAAAGGCCATTGTTCCTAATGATTGTAAACATTGGACTCCTAGTACGACATCAACACCACCCATGGGTATAGAAATCATTGGATTATTCATTGCATATTCCCCATAGTAAGATTGATCTTATTGCATTTTCGTGAGAAATTGATAGTTCCTCCATTTGCAATCATTACTTGAAACTCTGGAGGTGGATATATAACGAAATTGAGAGCTTTGGATAATTTATAGTGAATGAAATTATGAGTACTACCAGAATCAATTAGGAAGTTATTACCTTTTTATTTTTGATATATCCTTCGATCTTGAGGGTTTGAGGAGTGCTAACTCTATCCAATGCATGGCATGCTATCATTGGAGTCAACTATTTAGAAGAAATCACTTCTACGTTTTCATCTTGAGATGGTTCTTGTTCTTGTTCTTATTCCTCTTCGCAATCTATGTAGAATAATTTATTTTCACCACACTTAGTTCTCTTACTGTACTTGTTGTCACCATTAAATCATAAACCTTTTGGTTTTATTTCCTCCATTTGTTGAGGTGTCAGCCTTGTAGGTTGAGGTGTTTTAGAATAAGGAAAATTATTCTCTCGATAGATGTTAGGAGTGGTCAGTCTAGTAGCCATAGCCATATTTTTACTTTCAACATTTCTCGCCACCCTGAATGCATTCTCCAATTATTTGGGTTCCCAAAGGAGAACCTCATGTTGAATGTCATCCTTTAAAGTTCCTATGAATACATCAATCAGGTTCTCATCTGGAATATATGTTACCTTTATATTCAATCTTTGAACGTTCTCAATGTGCTCTACAAATGAACCCTTCTGCTTGATATTTATCAATTGCCTAAGGTAGGTATTTCTTCTTGTATCCTCATAGTGTTCTATCATTTCTTATATGAAAATTGTTCAAGTGACGAGTGATTTGTGAGAATAAATCCATCGATACCACAAAAATTGATTGGGTTCTAAATATAAAGAAGCAATTCGTACCTTTTGTGTATGTGGCGCATTATGTAGATCAAAGAACTACTCCATCTGAAGTCTCCATGTGATTGGATCCTTTCCAACAAACTTCCTCATATCGATATTAGGAAAGTGGTTGGTGTTCAACCCAAAGTTGGAGTTTTTCCATTATTGATTCATCTTCTTCGTGTCCTCATTATGAATTTCATGTGATACATTTTTCACTTTCAGGTGTCCTCTCTATTAGGAAATTTTTCAATCATTCCATGATATCCCTTTTTAAACCATCCCTCTTAGTATTTATTTCTCCCAACTTAGCTTCAATTGAATCCATCATTCCTTGTAGTGCATCTTTTGTTACTATCTTCTTTCGTAAATAATTTATGTCCCTGCACATTTCTTCACCTTCATCAAGAGTCCAAGTAGGACTTTCTGGAGGCTTAATTGGTGTAGAAGCTCCCTTTTTTGGTGGCATGTTGGCCAAGTATCACTTTTAAACCTTGATTTCGAGGTGGTTTTGCTAGGAAAACTTTATTCTATTGTATCTCCAAAATTTCGGTCCTTTTGGATCTAAAAATTTATTTTTGTAATTCTTTGATATGTCTTCTCCACAATGCCACAAGTCTGATGAAAATTAGATGTGCCAAGTGGAAGTTATGTTAACTTCCCCACACCTTGCTGATTTTTGTCCCTTCGAGGAGAGTGTACCTATAAAGCATGCCAAGATCACAATATATGATATTTGATTATGACACTTTTACTAGAAATACTATAGATTGTCCATTATCCAATGCAACTGGTCTCACTTAATTTGGATACACACTGAAGAAGATGCCATTGTTTTACCTAGAAGACCTGTTTGAGACTAGTTAATATTACTATTCATATACCCTATCTTGCACATAGTGTATATACAAAATTAGGATGACCGAGAAGTGAAAATTATTATGACAACTACCTTGATAATTTCTATGAATATCCTCTAGATTTCGAGGTCTGAGATGTTACAGAAAAATTGTATAGTGAAAATTCTGCAATGAAGAAATCTAGGATGATTCAAAAACCCTATCTTACATAGGATATATCTTTGAAATAAGGCCCGGAGAGCTTAAATTTGAATCAAATGGACCTTGATATGTCTACTAAATATCCTCCAAGGGGTTCCTTATGAAACTCCGTAGAAAAAAAATTATATGGAAATTTCAGGGTGTCTCAGATGTAGCAGCGAAACACCAATACATTGATCTCTGAAACCAAATGTTAGGAACCAAATATCAAAATAACATAAAAAGAACCTCATAATAAGTACTCAATTCCTTGAAAAAAATATAATTTCATGTAATAATCCTCTTCTAGGGGGAAAGCTCCTTATACACCACATAAATTTCCAAATACAAGATGATTCCAAATGAAAAGGTCTCATAGGTATATATAGGAGACTAGGAGGTACAATTACAACTAATGGACCCAATCTAACATAAATAAAATAACATTATTAATATAATATACCCCAACTAAGAGGTAATTTGTCACTATTTAGAGATAAACATAAAAGTTTGAAAATCATATATTTATTAAGGACAAAGAAAATAAAATTTAACACAATATTAAGACAGTTTATTAAAATATTACTTTGAATTTATACATGTGATGTTGATGGACATAAGTTATCTAATTATATTAAATAAAGTGACTTTTCTTTTCAAAAAAAAAAATCAACATACTTTATTATCTACATTTTTTTTTATTATCATTAATTTTTTTAACAAAACAACATATTTCATATATCAAAATCTTTTGTGTCACAAAGAAAATTTCAACAAATTTTTTACAATGTAACATATTTAATAAATTAGATACATAATGTTAAAGGTGTAGTGTGAAGTTAATAAATATTTTAAAATTATTTGAAAACTTTAACCAAATAACATATCTAAAAGGTATATCTAATAGATTAGATCCATAATGTTAAAGATGTAGTGACAAGTTAATAAATATTATAAAAAATATATGAAAACTTTAACCAAATAATATATCTAAAATGTAAAATGTATATATTAAGATGACAAATATTAAAAAAAAATTAAACATCATAATAAGCAAATTATCTATTATAAATTTTTAAATAAAAACATGATATAGTTTAACATACATAGAAAAGATTTAAAAATTCACATCCCAAATTCTAAACTATATAACATAATCATAGAATGTTACAACAAACTCTTCAAGTTTGACCTACAATTGTATCTTTTGGATTGCATGCTTTATCTATCATAAATTCTTAAATAAAGACATGGTATAGTTTCACATCCATAGAAAAGACTTAAAATTCTGCATCCCAAAGTCTAAACTATATAATAAAGTCATAAAATGTTACAACAAGTCCTTCAAGTTTGACTTACAATTGTATCTCTTGGATTGCATGCTTTGAAAACCTTACCTTTCTTTTACATGCTTTGAAAACCTTTCCTTTCTTTTGCATGCTTTGAAAACCTTTCCTCTCTTGATTAACAAGCCCTTCATCTTTGACTTACCATTGTGTCTCTTGGATTGCATGGTTTGAAAACCTTTCCTTTCTTCATTACATCATTTCTTTAAGTATCATAGATTTTAAGTTTGATGATTACGGCATTGCTTTTAAGTGGTATAGATTTTAAGTTTGATGTCTCGAGGAATTCTAATTGGGTTATTGGCAAAATAAAAATGATGTGATGTATTTCCTAGAAATCTAACTCTCCATCATTGTCAAAGGAGGATTCTCCATCTTTGTCAAAGAATATATATTCCGAGCACAACCTAAGGTTTCAAAGCATATATATTCCGAGCACAACCGAAAGGTTAGAGGATAAGGGTTATCTATTTTACTTTTTAATGAAATTATGCTAGTTATTATTTTACAAAAAAAAAGTCAAAATCAATTAAAGTCTAGGTTAAATGTTCTATAAAAAATAATGTACATTTGCTTGAAATTAGGTCAGAAATTATTAGGTTATTATTTTTGTATAATCCAAGTACATTAGAGGTTTTTAGCATGTTAAATTTATTTTTATATTTAAAAATAAATTTTGAACACAAAAAATAGTGATTAGTGTAAATGTATTGTCAAAAAAATTATTTTATAAAACAGTTAAACAACCTCTTTTATAAATTAACTATAATTTATCTTTCTATATATAAAATCTATGTTTACCTAGAAGACCTACTCGAGACTAGTTAATATTACTATTCAGAAACCCTATCTTGCACATAGTGTATATACAAAATTAGGATGACCGAGAAGTGAAAATTATTATGACAACTATCTTGATAATTTCTATGAATATCCTCTAGATTTCGAGGTCTGAGATGTTACAGAAAAATTGTATAGTGAAAATTTTGTAATGAAGAAATCCAGGATGATTCCAAAACCCTATCTTACATAGGATATATCTTTGAAATAAGGCCTCGGGAGCTTAAATTTGAATCAAATGTACCTTGATATGTATACTAAATATCCTCCAAGGGGTTCCTTATGAAACTCCGTAGAAAAAAAATTATATGAAAATTTCAAGGTGTCTCAAATGTAGTAGCGAAACACCAATACATTGAGCTCTGAAACCAAATGTTAGGAACCAAATATCAAAATAACATAAAAAGAACCTCATAATAAGTACTCAATTCCTTGAAAAAAATATAATTTCATGTAATAATCCTCTTCTAGGGGGAAACCTCCTTATACACAACATAAATTTCCAAATACAAGATGATTCCAAATGAAAAGGTCTCCTAGGTATATATAGGAGACTAGGAGGTACAATTACAACTAATGGACGGAATCTGACATAAATAAAATAACATTATTAATGTAATATACCCCAATTAAAAAGTAATTTGTCACTATTTAGAACTCAACATAAAAATTTGAAAATCATGTATTTATTAAGGACAAAGAAAATAAAATTTAACACAATATTGAGACAGTTTATTAAAATATTACTTTGAATTTATACATGTGATGTTGATGGACATATGTTATCTAATTAAATTAAATAAAGTGACTTTTCTTTCCATAAAAAAAAATCAACATACTTTATTATCTGCATTTTTTTTATTATCATTAATTTTTTTAACAAAACAACATATTTCATATATCAAAATCTTTTGTGTCACAAAGAAAATTTCAACAAATTTTCTACAATGTAACATATTTAATAAATTAGATACATGATGTTAAAGGTGTAGTGTGAAGTTAATAAATATTTTAAAATTATTTAAACTTTAACCAAATAACATATCTAAAAGGTAAATCTAATAGATTAGATCCATAATGTTAAAGATGTAGTGACAAGTTAATAAATATTATAAAAAATATATGAAAACTTTAACCAAATAATATATCTAAAATGTAAAATGTGTATATTAAGATGACAAATATTAAAAAAAAAATTAAACACTATAATAAGAAAAATATCTATTATAAATTCTTAAATAAAAACATGATATAGTTTAACATACATAGAAAAGATTTAAAAATTCACATCCCAAATTCTAAACTATATAACATAATCATAGAATGTTACAACAAACTCTTCAAGTTTGACCTACAATTGTATCTTTTGGGCTGCATGTTTTATCTATCATAAATTCTTAAATAAAGACATGGTATAGTTTCACATTCATAGAAAAGACTTAAAATTCTGCATCCCAAACTCTAAACTATATAATAAAATCATAAAATGTTACAACAAGTCCTTCAAGTTTGACTTACAATTGTATCTCTTGGATTTCATGCTTTGAAAACCTTACCTTTCTTTTGCATGCTTTGAAAACCTTTCCTCTCTTGATTAACAAGCCCTTCATGTTTGACCTACATTAACAATCCCTTTATTTTTGACTTACAATTGTGTCTCTTGGATTGCATGCTTTGAAAACCTTTCCTTTCTTTTGCATGCTTTGAAAACCTTCCCTCTCTTGATTAACAAGCCCTTCATCTTTGACTTACAATTGTGTCTCTTGGATTGCATGCTTTGAAAACCTTTCCTTTCTTCATTACATCATTGCTTTAAGTATCATAGATTTTAAGTTTGATGATTACGTCATTGCTTTTAAGTGGTATAGATTTTAAGTTTGATGTCTCGAGGAATTCTAATTGGATTATTGGCAAAATAAAAATGATGTGATGTATTTCCTAGAAATCTAATCAGCTCTCCATCATTGTCAAAGCAGGATTCTCCATCTTTGTCAAAGAATATATATTCCGAGCACAACCTAAGGTTTCAAAGCATATATATTACGAGGAATTCTAATTGGGTTATTGGCAAAATAAAAATGATGTGATGTATTTCCTACAAATCTAACCAGCTCTCCATCAATGTCAAAGCAGGATTCTCCATCTTTGTCAAAGAATATATATTCCGAGCACAACCTAAGGTTTCAAAGCATATATATTCCGAGCACAACCGAAAGGTTAGAGGATAAGGGTTATCTATTTTACTTTTTAATGAAATTATACTAGTTATTATTTTACTAAAAAAAAAGTCAAAATCAATTAAAGTCTAGGTTAAATGTTCTATAAAAAAATGTACATTTGCTTGAAATTAGGTCAGAAATTATTAGGTTATTATTTCTGTATAATCCGAGTACATTAGAAGTTTTTAGTATGTTGAATTTATTTTTACATTCAGAAATAGATTTTGACCACAAAAAATAGTGATTAGTGTAAATTTATATCACCTACTCCACTAAAAAAATATTTTATAAAACAGTTAAACAACCTCTTTTATAAATTAACTATAATTTATCTTCCTATATATAAAATCTATGTTTCCTCCCATGTATTCAGAGTGTCATAGAAGAGGATCCTGAATTAATCTTTCAAGTTCGCGTTGATTCATGTTTACACATGACATGATTCAATCTTATAAATCACGAAAGATATCAAACTCCGTGCACATGGTAAAATACCTTTTCAGTCAAAGTTAGAATACAAGAAGATAGTTCTGGAGCTTCTATTCTCTAAGAAGCAGAGAATTTGCTGAAGTTATTCAACTCTGATTAGAGTTTCGTTCACGGCCGCATGCGGAAGCTCATAATTTAATTTTAAAAGAATAAATGTTTTATAATTTTGAAGGTGAAAGAAACTTTGCCCTAGCCGCCAGTGTAAATAGATGAATTAATGCGCGCCAGGGGAAATATAAAGTGTATTGAAGACGTCCATGACAACGGACAAATTAACGCGCGCCAGAGGAAACACAGGGATTTGAAAACGTCCATGACAGGTAAGGACAGTCAGACGTCACATCCTGTACGTACGACGCGTTGAATGAAGCAACGGCCGTGAGGAGAAGCATCCACCGTCTGTTTTGGAGGAAACCGCCTCTGACCTAATTTTCTTGCAGATGTTTCTAATCGGGATTTTCTTTTCTTTGCCAACCCAAATCTTTTGCACCAACTGAAGCCATTGCAGATGGTTTCTTTGAAGAACAGACGACAATAATACTCAATTCACTTATTAAACAATAGGTGCCTGCACCAGAAGAAACACATTGTCGCAAAATTCGTTAGAACCCTAAAAGACGCAATATTTTTAGAAAATCTCCGAAGCAGCAGTGAAAAGGAAGACGCAGAAAAGCCGAACGAGAAGACAGACCCGTGGCGTATTTTTTTTAGACAGCAAAGACAGGACATGCAGAACAGTTTCAATAATTCTTCGCACTACATTTTTAAGATGTTGAGAATTTTGTTTATAAATTAATAGAAAATAGATCCGTGACAATGTGAGGGACTGACATTGATGATAATAATATAAGAGTTTGATGATGATATAGAGGTAA
Source organism: Picea sitchensis (assembly GCA_010110895.2). Classification (NCBI taxonomy): domain Eukaryota; kingdom Viridiplantae; phylum Streptophyta; class Pinopsida; order Pinales; family Pinaceae; genus Picea; species Picea sitchensis. The sequence goes on along the minus strand of SNQJ01S0018621.1, from coordinate 232,272 downwards.
CAGAGATTAGTATAAGAATCATGTTGGTACGGTATTTGGTAACGTTTTTAATTTTTTAAAGTTCGTACGGTAGTAGAAATAATTTCAAAAATCATTAGTCAATAAATTAATAGAAAATAGATCCGTGACAATGTGAAGGATGGATTTTGATGATAATCATATAAGTGTTTGATGCTGTTGGTATGGTATTTGGTAACGTTTTTTATTTTTTAAAGTTCGTACGGTAGTAGAAATAATTTCAAGAATCAATAGTCAGCTTATTCTATTTTATATCTTAAAAAAGTATTCAAAAGTTTTATATTATTTAAGATATCTAAATATTATTTAGAAATTTATATATAAGATGATAGGTTGAGAGGTGACAACACATCCATTTGGGATTATAACTCATTTATTTTTCCTCTTTTTCCTGAAAGTGGCTTAGATTACAACTCATTTCTTCTTCCACAAAAGTGGTTTTGGTTTCCCAAGCGATTGGCTTTTTCCATATCCGTGTAAATGCTTGCTAAATGTTTGTTTAAATGCAAAAGCGTTGAGGTACCTCACATAACTTAGTAAACCCTGTTCTTCTTCACCTATTGACAGAGGCAATAAAAGATAACTTGCCCCATCTGTTTGTTGTTTAATGCTTGTGTTATCTTTTTTTGTGTCCATTAATTCACTGGTTGTAGACTCAAATCCAACAAATAGTATAAGAGCAAAGAAAGAAACCACGCCGAATTCCTACTGCCTGGTCGTGTGAGGGAGGAGAAGGGTAGAACCAGAGGTGAAACGCATGTAGAGAGGGTCGAGGAGGAATCTAGTTGAGGGTGCCCACGCTCAAAGGAATCCAGTCGAGGGTTGCTTGCGTGTAGAGGGTCGATGTGTGAAGACCGGGAGGAGGAGTCCAACCGAGGGTTTCTCGAAGAGCCAAGGGCCCGGTCAAAAAGCTGAGGAAGAGTTCGTTGAGTATGACGAAAATGAGGAAAGCAAGGTTCGAGTTGGAGAAATTTAATGGAAAGAAAAGCTTCAAATTGTGGAAGTTCAAGGTGTGGGATTTTTCAGTGCAACAAGGATTGCACAAGTTGTGTTTGGCCTACCACGCCCTCTTCAATAATATCATTGGAGATGAAACAACAACAGGATTATAGAGCACAATGGTGGGCCTCTACATGTCAAAATCTTTGACCAACAGAATCTAGATGAAGAGACAATTGCACTACCAATGAAAGAAGGTATCAAAATTATTGATTATTTAAAAGACAACTGTATTACTAATGAAAGAAGGTACCAAAATTATTGATTATTTAAATGTATTTAATACTCTCATATGCGTTAGCTAGTATGGATGTAAAAATTATGAGGAAGATAAGTCATTGAAGTTGTTTCCTAAGTCTTGGGATCATTTAGTCACTTCCATTAACTTTAGTACAACTAATATTTTTGAATATAACTTTGTTGTGGGAGATTTTTTGTCTTAGGAGGTGAGGATGAAATCTAGTATAGAAACCTCCACACTAGAAGCAATGACGATTAAAGGTCGATCTAGAGAAAGAGAGGAGAAATTGAGATGTATATCCACATCCAAGTCAAATGGAAAGAAGAGCAAGTTAAAATGTTGGTATTGTGGTAAATTAGGGCATCTCAAGAAAGATTGTTGGAAGAGACAAGAATTCGAGGAAGACTCGACTAAGGAACCAAATCTAGTTGAGTCAAGTTCATGTATGATTGATGAAGTTTTATTTATTTGTAATGTCTCACAATATTATGAAGAATGGTTACTAAATTTTGGAGTTTCACATCACGTGTCCACATAGGAGTTGGTTTTCCTCTTATCCTTGTTGATGGTGGTATTTTTCTCATGGAAAATAATGTTCCCTATAATATTGTTGGGGTTAGAAGCATTAAGATTAAAACGTTTGACGAGATTATTAGAACACTGACAGAGGTTAGACATGTACCCGAACATAAAAAGAACTTAATTACTTTGGGATTTTTCTATTCTGGAGGTTACACATTTACATGTCAATGTGGAGCACTAAAAGTGTCAAAGAAAACTTGGTGGTTATGAAGGCTACAAAGATTGGAAGTGTTTACAACTGGAATGAAGTACTCAAGTAAATGAAGTAGCATGCATAAGAGAAAGCAAATGGGCTAGTTTATGACGTTAGTTATTAGACCATATGAGAGAGAAAGGACTAAGACTATTGATAAACTACAAGTTACTTCCAGATTTGAAATCCTCGAATTTGAATTTCTGCAAACATTGTATTTTTGGGAACCAATGTAAGTAGAAGTTTAAAATAGCTAGTCATATAAGTAAAGGTGTTCTTGATTATATTCATTCAAATATGTGGGGGGCATCCCCTACAACTTATTTTGGAGGATCATCATATTTTGATATTTATAAATGATTACTCTAGAAAGGTGTGGGTCTATGTTTGATCCAGATTTTATGAGTAGAACAAAATGAATACAGATTATTAACAGGTTCTTAACACAGAATAACATAGACACAATAAAACTAGTTTTCTGTTCAATAATGAAATAAATTGAAACTGTAAAATGCAGCAGAAACAAGCTTGTTGGAATAGTGGCGGCTTATCTCTGAGAAGAGATGTGACGACTGCGCTCATTCGCAAGAAGATGATTACAATGAGGCTCTGAAGGCCTCTTTTTACCATAAGCAGGAATGCCCAAAACCCTAGACATCCAAAACCTAACCCTAGCAGATGAAGCGCCAAAAATCATGTGGGCCCCATTTGGGTAAGTTAGTACATCAACTTCCCAAGGTCGTAACTTTTGCATACGATCTCCG
>SNQJ01S0018621.1:215425-229425 GCA_010110895.2 Picea sitchensis | reverse complement strand
TGATAGCCCGTTGGAAAGGTATCATCGAGGAGATTCATTTTAGGAAAAATATCAAAGGAATTTATGTAGTGAAAACGTTCTTTCCCAGAAAACATCGATTAGGGCCTCAAAACGACTCCAGAAGTGAAAACTGCTAAAAATAGTAAATTACCAAAATTGCCAGAAAATTGTTTCGATCCAGTTGGAAAAGGTGGGGGGGGCACCAATATCCACCTGGATCAATTCTCCATTCTTAGGAACAAATGGTCTCCATTGTGTTGAATTCCCCCATCAGATGAGGAAATTTCTGTTGAATTTGGCCCCGGGTGAGCCACTTGTCTTGGTGCAGGAGTTGCCCTACTTTGATGACTCGATAAAGATGGATCATTTGTTGTCAAATTCTCTTGATATGTGTGTTCGAAATCTTATCACTGGATGCCTGTTGTATGCAGTCGGGGTTGAGCTCTGCTGGTGTCAGTTGTTCTGCTACTTTTGAGGTGTCCAATAATGGTGTGAAATAAGGGCGAAGGAGATTCACATTGAACACTGGGTGTAGGCCAAGGAAATGAGGAATGTTGAGCTCAAAAGAATTATCCCCCACGACCTTGGTGATGGAGTACGACCCATAACGGAGTAGGCGAAGCTTCCAATGGGGTCCTGTAAGTAATTCTTTCTGCAAGTGCAATAAAACTTTGTCGCCCACCTGAAACTTATATGGCACCCAATGTTTATCATGGTGTTGTTTGTACTTGTCATTAGACTTCTGTAGGATATCCTGAACCTGTTGGCAGATGTGATGGATACGCTCAATGAACCGGGTGGCTTTGTGAGCTTCAGTTGGAGCAGGAAATGAATCGGTTGAGGTGAACGCAAGGGGAAGTGCAATATCTATGGGAACCAATGGTTGGAATCCCAACCACACCTGAAAGGGGCTATGGTTGGTTGAGCTATGTAGGGCTTGGTTGTAGCTATGTTGAACATAGGGAAGACTCTCATCCCATGTGTGAGGGTTCTTTGAATTATACATGTGAAGGATATGCACAATCATTCAATTTACGACCTCGATTTTTCCATCTTTCTAGTGGTGGAAGGTCATGGATTTGGTGATCTTGGTGTCCAGCAGTGACCAGAGGCTCGACCAGAATGTGTTGAGAAATCGACTGTCCTGATCTGAGACAATGGTTTGTGGGATTCCAAAATGTACCCAGACTCGTTCAAAGAAGAGATTAGCAGTGGCCTCTATTGTGATGCTCTTCTTCCAGGCAACTAGAATCGCCATCTTAGAAAAAGGATCAACAACCACAAAAACACAGTCATTTCCCCGCTTGGTGGATGGGAGGCCTCACATATAGTCCATTGAGATGGATTCCCATGTCCTGTTAGGAGTAGGAAGAGGGGTGTACATGCCCTATTTCTTAGCGGTCAGTTTGGCAATAATGTAGGCAATGTAGGACCTGATATACTTGTTGACCTCCTGTCGAAGTTTCGACCAATAGAAATTTTTTTGTAGCATTGCCACTATCTTTTCGACCCTGAAGTGTCTTGCCACCCGATTGTAGTGGGATTCCCATATCAGCTTCGCTCACTCGCTTGATGGAACATAGATATGGCCCAGACGACACAACAACCCATCCTGAAGATGGAAATTATCGACAACTACGTTTGCACCCAACATTTGGTAGGTGGTGGCGAAGTCTCGGTCTGTCTCATAGAGTTGGGTCCATCCAAAGGTCTCATGGCTGCAAGAGTCTAGAACCATGGTGAGTGTCATGACTGGCGGTCTGATGAGGCAATCAATGACGCGATTAATGCTTCCTATTGTATACTTGATGTTGAGGTGGAATTGTTGGAAGTATGTGGACCACTTTTGATGGCTGTCATTCTGAATTTCCTTGTGGATGCATGAACTGCAGTGGCTTATGATTAGTGTGGATGACTGTCTCCTTCCCAAGAATGTAATGTCTCCACTGGCGATAGGCTTGCACAATGGAGTACATTTCTTTTGTCATAAGTAGGGTACTTATGGACAACATATGATGGTGTCTCACTATGATAGGCCACGAGGTGGTCGTGCTGAGTGAGAACGACGCCCATAGCATAGTCTGAAGCATTTGTCTCGATCTCAAAGGGTTGTTGTAGGTCTGGTAGTGAAAGTACTGGGGATGAGCACAAGCATTGTTTCAAATCATCGAACGCTTATTGTTGGGACTGGCCCCACGCAAATTCCACCTTATCACCACCCCTGGTTATCTGGCTGAGGGCCCATGCAATATGGGAGAATCCCAACACGAACTTGTAGTAGAAATTGGCAAGGCCTAAGAAGCTTTGAAGCTCAGTGAGTGTGGTTGGGGCTGGCTAGTCATGGATGACTTGGATCTTGGCTGGATCCACATGTACGCCATGTTGATCAATAATGTAGCCCAGGTAATGGACCCTGTCCATGTCGAAGGAGCATTTTTCCAAGTTGGTGTATAGCTTGTGCTGTCGCAGGGTATGCAGAACCTACTAAATATGTTACAAGTGTTCGGCCCAAGTCTTGTTGTAAATGAGAATGTCATCCAGATACACCACTACAAATTATTGGTGAATGGTCGCAAGATATTGTCCATCATCCTCATGAAAGTGGCTGGAGCATTTGTCAAAGCAAAGGGTAGGACCAACCATTCAAAAAGGCCTTCCTTTGACTTGAAGGCAGTCTTCCATACATCTGTCTAGTCTATCGGGACCTGGTGGTATCCAGACTTCAGATCAATCTTACTGAAGTATTTCTCCCCCATGAGTTGATCAAGGAGTTCATCGATTCAGTGAATCAGGTACCAATTTATGACTGTGATTTTATTAAGATCCCGGTAATCAATGCAGATTCTCCAGGTTCCATATTTATTTTGTACCAACACGATTGGGCTCTTGCAAGGTGATGAGCTAGGACAGATGTGCCCCTTGTGGAGCAGTTCTTGGATTTGTCACTTGATCTCCTCATTCTCTAATAGAGGGAACCGATATACTGGTCCATTGGGCAGCAATGCACCAAGGGTCATATCGATGGGTTGCTTGACTTGGCAGTGCAGAGGTACCCCAGTAGATGAGGAGAAGATATCCGATTATTATTCCACGACCATGTCTACCTTCTTTTGCTGTGTGGAGAGGTCGATCGCAGAGACCCTGGATTTGGTTGTGATCTTTTTCTTATTCTGAGAGCGAATCACGAAGAAGACAAACTTCCCCGTCTAAGAGATGACCTTCATGCATTGCTTAGCAGATATCAAGGAAATAACACTAGGTGGGACTGCCTCGGGTATCCTGTACAATTTCCTATTCAAAGTAATAATAACACTACGAGGCCTAGACACATATACAACATGACATTTCCATAAATAAGTTTGGCCCAAAAGAACATAAAAAAATTCGACATGAGAAACATCACACAATACCTCGTCTTTGAAGGGCTTGATGTCGTACGAAGGCATCGGGATATCTAGCATCGGGGAATCGGAGTTCCAGAGGACAAGAAAGTTAGGACATCGTAAGTCATGAAACCCCGGAGAAATCGGGACCGTCCATCGGAGGAGGACACGTGGAGGAAATCAGCGTCATCGGGAAAAGTTTCGATAAGGAGGTCGTCCGTCGGTGCTTGAGTCATTGGGATATCGGGGATCCCGATGACAAAGTGGTTGTGAATCGTGAAATCGTGAACCGCGAAACCCCGATGAGGAGGAAGGTGCCAGAGTGTTGCCAGTTGTCAGCACGTCAGAAAGGAGGGAGGCATTGTAGTGGAAGGCAATTGTCAGCCTGATGGAGGATCGAGACTCGAGAAATCAGGAATCCTGTGGGTAAGTGTTTTTCAACATTTGAAAACCTGTATCCCCGACGGGGATAAAACTGTGGTCATGATTTAACGGTCATATGGACCAAAGACTATAGCCAGGAGGGCTAACGCGTAAAGGGCGCGTCGGGATTCAGGGAACCGCGAGTCTTGAGGGCATGTGTATTTCAACATTGGAATGATCGAAACCCCGATGGGCGTTATGACTGTGGTCTTATAGAAGCTGGTCCTGTGGACTAAAGGTTTAGCCAGGTGGAGGGCTAAAGATATAAAAGGAACGTATCGAGGATCGGAGATCGGTGATCCAAAGTGCTTGGACATTTTAAATGTCAATTTCCCGATAGCGGGAACCCCGATAACAAAGGAAAAGGCCAGCGCTGATTTCGCGATCGTTAAGGGAGGTCTTTTGGAGAGTTGTTGTGGGTGGAATATTTCCCGATAGGGAAATAGGGAACCTTTGAGTTCTTCGGGCCGTGAAAGGAGAGAAGGTCCTGTAAGTGGACGTGCCCAAGCGGGTGCGCCTGCGTTAAGTGGTATCAGAGCAAGAAGAGCTTCTTTTCTTTCTGTAGCAGAGAAGAAGAAATTCACCATGCCACCGAAGAGAAGAAATAGACAATCACCCGATCCAGAGGAGGAAAGGGAGATGCCCAGAGGAAGGGGTAGGCAAGTGCAGAATCCATAAGTGGAAAGAGAACTGCATAATTTACGCTCTATGATTGTGGATATGGGGATAAGAGAAAGGTGAAAAGATGATGTAGGAGACATCAGTGAATCTGAAAATGAAGATGATGCTGGACATGGAGAAGAAGAAATTCCAGCAGAAGATGCAGCAAATGAGCGCTTACTCAAAGCTGTTGCAAGAATGGGTCCCAAGGTAAAAATGGACATTCCAGTTTATGAAGGAAATCTAGATGTAGAAGAGCTTCTAGATTGGATTAGAGCTCTAGACACGTACTTCGACTATGAATATGTCGAAGAGGACAAGAAGGTCAGGCATTCCGTCATGAGATTAAAAGGACATGTAGCCTTGTGGTGGGATGGACTACAAGTGGATAGGCGTTGCCAAGGCAAGCAAAAGATCAAAATATGGGACAGGATGATTGCAAAGATGAAGGCAAAATTCATTCCCAGAGATTATCAAATCACTCTGTTCAGGAGGATGGAGAACCTGAGACAGAAGCTGATGACAGTAAAGGAGTATACTGAGGAATTTTATAGGTTGAATATCAGGGCGGGTCATCGCGAAAGCAATGATGAAAAAGTGGCTAGATATATGAATGGCCTGAGATATGATATCCAGAATGAGATAAGTATGTCAACCATCCGAACGATGGAGGATGCCTATCAAATGGCTTTGAAAGCTGAAGAGAAGCTGAGCTGTAAGCAAGGTCAGCGAGGCCGAGGCAGGAGTCATCCCAAAGGAAAATCGGTTGCCCAAGATAAATACCAAAAGCCCAAGGACGACTGGAAAAAGCCTCAGACTAGAACCAAGAGAGGTGGAATTTCACAACGAGGGAAACATGCTGAGCAGAGAGGGCAGCATACTGAACAAAGAGGAGGGTATGCTGATAACAATATGTTTCCTCGTACCAGAGGTAGAGGAAGAGGAAGAGGTGGAGTAATCACATGCTTCACGTGTGGAAAAAATGGGCACATGTCATTCGAATGTCTAGAGAAAAAGAAGGATAGTGGAGAGACTCACATCGCCGAGGCAAAGAGGTGAGATCTTGAGGCAGAGTATGGTGAAGGAGGAAGATCGCTGGTAATGCAAAAAGTCCTTTGACACTAGAAAAAGAAGTGGAAAGTTCAGTCCAAAGGAACAGAATTTTTAGAACATCTTGCAAGACCAAGGACAGAGCATGCAAGGTCATTGTGGACAGTGGTAGCATGAATAATCTCATTTCAACCGAGATGGTGGAGAAACTGGAGTTGGAGACGACTGATCACCCGATTCCATACAAAGTTTCATGGCTACAGAAGGGACATCAGGTAAATGTCACTAAAAAATGTTTAGTTGAATTCAAAATAGGAGGGTATAATGATGAAATACTCTGTGATGTTATTCCTATGGATGTTTGTCATCTATTGCTGGGTAGAACATGGCAGTATGATAGAAATGTGATTCATGATGGGAGGATGAACACATACACCCTGGAGAAGAATGGGAGAACTCATATGTTGCACCCAATTGAGGATAAGGAAGTGAAGTCGGAGGTGAGTAACACTGTACTTCTCATGAGTGGGAAGGAACTTCTTACGGAGGTGAAGAAGAAGGAGGATCAACAATTCTTTGTGGTCAGAAAAACGAAGATTGTTCTGACTAGCACAAGAGTGGATGATTTGCCAGAAGAAGTTCAGGAACTGTTGGAAGAGTTTGTTGATATAGTAGTGGACGAATTACCTCTTTCGTTGTCACCAATGAGAAGTGTGAGTCATCATATTGATCTCGTACTAGGAGCTAGTTTACCAAACAAAGCAGCATACAGATTGACACCGCGGGAGAATGAAGAAGTCAAAATACATGTCCAGGACTTGTTGGACAAAGGTTTGGTCAGGGAAAGATTGAGTCTGTGTGCTGTTCCGACAGTACGCAGTCCGAAGAAAGACGGAGGCTGGAGGATGTGCACTGATTCAAGGGCGATTAATAAGATAACCATCAGGTACAGATTCCCATTACCAAGAATGGATGATTTGATGGATTGCTTAAGTGGAGATTTTTTTTTTTCAAAGATTGATTTGAAGAGTGGATATCACCAAATCCGCATGAGAGAAGGTGATGAATGGAAAACAACATTCAAGACAAACGAAGGTTTGTATGAATGGCTTGTTATGTCGTTTGGCTTAACAAATGCACCAAGTACCTTTATGAGGTTGATGAATGAAGTCCTGAAGGATTTCATCGAAAAATTTGTTATCGTATATCTGGACGATATACTGATTTTCAGTAAAACAAAGGTTGAACATCTGAAGCATTTAGCCATTGTCATGAAGAGATTACAGCAAGAGAAGTTGCTGATAAACATGAAGAAGTCCTCATTCATGAAGAAAAAACTCATTTATTTGGGGTTTGTTATTTCGGCAGGAAAATGAGTTGAGGATGGATCCATATAAGGTGGAGGTAATAAAGAATTGGTCATCACCGAGGAACATATTTGATGTGAGAAGTTTTCACGGATTGGCTAGTTTTTACCGAAAATTCATTAGGAATTTTAGTGGAATTAGTGCAGCAATGATGGATACAGTGAAGAAAAGACATAAATCTTTTCACTGGACTGAAGAGGCAAACAAGAGTTTCAATTTGTTGAAACGAAAGATTACGGAACAACCAATTCTGGTGTTGTCGGATTTTCAAAGGACATTTCAGGTAAAGTGTGATGCAAGTGGGTTTTCCATAGGAGCGGTCTTAAGTCAGGAGGACAGACCGATTGCATATTTCAGTGAAAATTTGAATGAGACAAAAGAAAAGTACTCCACGTATGATAAGGAATTCTATGCCATCATACAGGCATTGAAAAAATGTAGGCACTATTTGATTCCAAGGGAATTTGTTTTATATAGTGATAACCATGCATTACAATTTGTGACTCAACAAGAGAAGTTGAATCAGAGGCATGTTAAGTGGGTCGAATACATGCAGAATTTCACTTTTGTGATAAAACATATTTTTGGTACTACTAACAAAGTTGTTGATGCTTTGAGCAGGAAGTGTTTGTTGTTGCAGGAGTTCAAAGTCAAGACGTTAGGCTCTGATGATCTCAGGAATATGTATGCAGATGACCAGGATTTTAAGGAAGTGTATGAAGCAACTGAGAATCCAGTTCTCAGGGATAGAAGCCAGTGGACCGAGTACATGATCCAGGAAGGGTTGATGTTTAAGGGAAGTCAACTATGTATTCCAAATTGCTCCATGAGGGAGAATCTACTGAAGGAGAAACATAGTGGAGGATTGGCCAGACACTTCGGTCATGATAAAACATTTGCAAAGCTGAGCGAATCATACTTTTGGCCAGGGATGCGGTCAGAGGTCAGGAGGTTTGTAGATAGATGCAGAATTTGCCAGCATTCAAAGGGAAGAAAGAATAATGCAGGATTCTATCAACCATTGCCCATACCTAAGAAGCCGTGGGATGAAATCAGCATGGATTTCATATTGGGATTGCCAAGAACGCAAAGAGGATTTGATTCGATCTTTGTGGTAGTGGATAGATTTTCCAAGATGGAACATTTTATCCCATGTCAGAAAACCAGTGACGCGACGCACATCACAAATCTGTTTTTCAAAGAGGTCATTCGACTTCACGGCTTACCCAGAAGAATAGTTTCGGACAGAGATACAAAGTTTTTAGGACACTTTTGGAGGAAATTATGGAAGAAGCTGGGGACTAACTTGATGTTTAGTTCTGCTTATCATCCTCAGACGGATGGAAAAACAGAAGTGGTGAACAGAAGTCTGGGAGACTTGCTGAGAATCTTGGTGACGGAGAACCACAACAGTTGGGACAATATATTGCCGTAGGCAAAGTTTAATTATAATGACTCAGTGAACAGGAGCACGGGCAAAAGTCCATTTTAGATTGTATATGGCATGCAACCGAGAGGAGTTTCTGAATTAAGGGATTCAGAATAGACTGCGACCAGGAGCACAAATGCCGAAGAGTTCGCAGAAACGATGAAAGAACTTCATGGGAAGGTGAAGCAATGACTTCTAGACTCAAATCACGAATATAAGCGCAGAGCTGACCAACGGAGGAGACAACTTCAGTTCGAGGTTGGTGAATTAGTTCTGGCACACTTGAGAAGAGAAAGGTTCCCGAGAGGAACATACAATAAATTGAAAATGAAGAAAATCGGACCATGTAAGGTCTTGAAGAAAATGGGAGAAAATGCTTATGAGATTGAATTACCCGATGGGATCGGAATATCTCCAATATTCAATGTCGCAGATTTATACCCATATAAAATTGTGGAGACAGGAGAAGAAAGTGCACAACCAGAGGTTCAGTGGCAGAAGCAGATGCCAATTGCAGAGAAGCCACAGATGGAACAGATACTGGATGAGAGAGTCAGTAACAAGACCAGGAGGAAAGAATACTATGAGTATCTGGTCAAATGGAAGGGTCATCCAGTGGAAGATGCCACCTAGGAGATTGAAGCAGAGATTCAGAAACATGGATACACCGTGCAGGAGCTCATGGACAAGAGCCCATGAAAATTTTCAAGTGAGGGAGTATGATGCAGGAGCATCACAAACATCAAGCGAGCGTCGGGGCAAGCGCCACACATTTTGATCATATGTCAAATTGTTTAAAATTTTGAAGAATGGATGTGCCAAACTTTAAATGTGATAGTTAAGAAGAGGCGTACTTATGCATTGTATTGGACCTTGAGCGATCCTCTCTCGTCCTTAGTAGATAGGAGGCATTTAAATTAGTTAATGCAGGTAGATAGACTTAAATTCATAGATTAGACAGATTTAGAAAGGAGGAGGGAAAACGGATATAGACACCCTCACTGTGTATTGTAACATAATTCAGGAATAGTTAGAAGCATCGGAGCATAGAAGAGAAGCAGAGAGTTGTGTAGAAACACCCATGTACTGATATTTGGATTAATAGAGAAAGATTGATTCAAATTCATGGTTTTGTGTTGTTCTCTATGTAGGGATGTTATGGTCTTGAATGTTTTGCTTCCTAGTATACGTTTTCTTTTATATGTTGTGTATGTGATTTCATGGTTTGAATTGAAGTCGGAAGGAAGAAGGAGTGAGTTTCAATTGTTTCTCTATCTGAGCAAGGATTCCTACAAGGAGTGCAGTTGAAGTCGTCCACAAGGAGTGTGTTGACAGAAGGCTCAGATAGGTTAACTCTTGTTCTCATTCACCCAGAAGTGAAATTGGGTTATAGTAGCCGTGCAAGGAGTGTGAAGGCCAAGTGAAAACTCAGAATTATGAATCTGAGTAAATAATTGAAGGACTACTGCTGCAGGTGTGCACAGAGTCGAAGAGTTCTCAGATATTTTGAGAATATATGAAGGTTTCCGCAAGGAGTGCGAGCAGGGGGTTCAAATTCTAAAATATTCAGAATTGACAAAGCTCGGGAGGGATAAGGCTTTCAATTTCATTGGAGAGAGCACTAGAATATTTGTTTCGTGGAGTGTTTAAAACAGGCGTTGCACAGTTGCACCGCAGGTAGACAAATTTCACGGAGGAATACTTAGTCTTTATCAAGGAATTGACAAAAGGAGGAAATCGACGGTGAGGATCTTGCGGAGAGGATTGGTGAAATCCCGCCAGCCATTGGATCAGCCAGAGAAGTAAGGAGGTTACGGCCGCGTTCGGAGTCCAAGCTCCAAGGGTCATAAGTCATTGGATTGTTGATTAGTTACCCATCAGTCGTCGGATTGGACAGTAGCTACACGAGGTTTACCGTCATAATTTGAAAGATCGGTATTCCTGTGGTCAAATGTTTTTTGACATTTGAAACCCCGAATCCCCGGGAAGATCTGGACTGTCCATCATTTGGGACGCGTGTCAGAAGATCTGACGAAGTCAGAATTTACGAGAGAAGAAGATCAGGAATTTCCACAGGAAAAACCCCGGAGAGATCAGAGCCGTCCATTCACTAGGACGCGTGGCGGAGATCAAAGGCATCGGGATATCCGGCATCGAGGAATCAGAGTTTCATAGGGCAAGAAAGCTAGGACATCGTAAGTCGCGAAAACCCAGAGAAATCGGGACCGTCCATCGGAGGAGGAGGCGTGGAGGAAATCAACGTCATCGGGAAAAGCCCTGACAAGGAGGTCGTCCGTCGGTGCTTGAGTCATCGGGATATCGGGGATCCCAGTGACAAAGTGGTTGTGCATCATGAAATTGCAAACCGTGAAACCCCGACGAGGAGGAAGGTGCCAGAGTGCAGCCAGCTATCAGCACGTCAGAAAAGAGGGAGGCGCCGTAGTGAAAGCCAGTTGTTATCCTGACGGAGGATCGGGACTCGAGAAATCGGGAATCCTGTGGGTAAGTGTTTTTCAACAATTGAAAACCCGTAGCCCCGACGGGGATAAAACTGTGGTCACGATTTAACGGTCATATGGACCAAAGCCTATAGCCAGGAGGGATAACGCGTAAAGGGCGCATCGAGATTCAAGGAATCGCGAGTCCTAAGGGCATGTGTATTTCGACATTGGAATGCTCAAAACCCCGATGGGAGTTATGATTGCGGTCTTATAGAAGCTGGTCGTGTGGACTAAAGGCTTAGCCAGGTGGAGGGCTAAAGAAATAAAAGGAACGTATTGAGGATTGAAGATCGGTGATCCAAAGTGCTTGGACATTTTAAATGTCAATTTTCCGATAGCGGGAACCCCGATAACAAAGGAAAAGGCCAACGCTGATTTCCCGATCGTTAAGGGAGGTCTTTTGGAGAGTTGTTGTGGGTGGAATATTTCCCGATAGGGAAATAGGGAACCTTTGAGTTCTTCGGGCCGTGAAAGGAGAGAAGGTCCTGTAAGAGGATGTGCCCAAGTGGGTGCACCTGCGTCAGTAGAGCACCGTGATACTTGAGCACCATATGTCACTTTGAATCTTTGATACCCAGCTTGGTGCGCAAGGTATGGAAGATATTTGTGAAATTTGGAACTACTTGGTATCTTTCTTGTCGTAGTGTGGTCCATTTAGTATACAAGTCGTCATAACTTCCAATAGGGTAGTATTGTTCCTCAATAACATCCCTGAAGGATTCCCAGGTGGATGTGATTGTAAATAATGAGGGTTCCTATGTTTCCTTTTTCTCACAGAAAGTTTCACACCAATATTTGACATGGGAAACGACTTTGAGGAGCGCAAAAGTAATCTTTTCTCTATTCGAAAAGTTATGGACAGAAAAATACCCTACTAGCAGATTCAACCACTTTTCTAAAGCATCTGCGTCTATCTGACCTTCAAATATAGGAATATCAAAGTTTATTTGTACCTTGAAGGGGGAACACCTTCGCTCGAAGAAGATGCGTCGCTTGTCGGTAGCCTCTGAAGGACTTGTGCAAAACTATCCATCATCTCGTTCCTTTGTTACATGAGGGCTTCCTCAATCAATAGTTTGAAAGGATCTCCTATCCCATAATCTTTATTTTCTCCTACCATGATAGGTTGCTTGGGTGTGCGAGAGATTTTTCCCTCAAGAGAAACAATATCAAGACCCAACTCTTTGTACTCCGACCTCGTTAGGGACATGCATTAAGACGACAAGGAGCAGACTGCTCTGATACCACTAATATGGATTTTATGAGTAGAACAAAATGAATACATATTATTAACAGGTGCTTAACACAGAATAACAGAGATACAGTAAAATTGCTTTTCTATTCAATAATGAAATAAGTTGAAACTATAAAACACAGCGGAAACAAGCTTGCTGGAATGGTGGTGGCTTATCTCTGAGAAAAGATGTGACTGCTGTGCTCATTCGCAAGAAGATGATTACAATAAGGCTCTGAAGGCCTTTTTTTAACATAAGCAGGGTTGCCAAAAACCCTATACATCCAAAAACCTAACCCTAGGAGATGAAGTGTCAAAAGTCACGTGGGCCCTGTTTGGGTAATTTAGTACATCAACTTCCCGAGGTCGTAACTTTTGCATACGATCTTCATTTTAGGCGTATGATAGCCCGTTGGAAAGGTATCATAGAGGAGAGTCATTTTAGGAATAATATAAAAGGAAATTCCATATTGCAAACCTGTTTTCCCAAAAAACCATCATCTAGGGCCTCAAAATGACTCTAGAAGTGAAAATTGCTAAAAATAGTAAATTACCAAAATTGCCAGAAAATTGTTTTGAGCCAGTTGGAAATGGTGGGTGGCCACCGATATCCACCTGGATCAATGTTATAAAGATAAAATATGATGTGTTTATTGTATTTAAACAATATAGATTTTTGGTTGAAAAAGAAGCTTGTAGGGAAATCAATTATTTGAGAACAGATAAGGGAGAAGTTCACATCCTTGGAATTTGAGAAATATTGCAAGGAAGCTAGTATTAAAAGGAATAAAACCGACACAGTATACACTCCTCAACAAAATGGGGTGGAAGAACACATGAACATGACTCTTCTAGAGAGAGAAAGGATCATGCTCAGTAATCTCAATTTGCAACAAGAGTTTTCAGTGGAAGCAATCACTACTACTTGCTATTTGCTAAATTGGTTGCCAGTAGTTGCAATAGATTGAGAAATTCTTGAATAGGTATGGACAGGTCAACCTTGTGATTACTCAAATCTGAAAATCTTTGGTTGTGATGTTTATGCACTTATTCCTAAAGATCAATGTTCAAAGTTAGACTCTACGACAAAGAAGTACATTTTTGTTGGTTATTATGATGTAGCTAAGAGATATATATTGTGGGATCCTACTTCCCACAAAATCATCATTAGTAGAGTTGTATTATTTAATGAATACTGTAACATAAAATCATATGTTGTAGAAGTTGAAGTGAAATAGGAATGTGTACCACAACATCAAGAAATTCAGTTGTAGACTCAACCATCTACAAAGACAAGGAATAAAGATGATTATTTTGAAGAAGAAGAAGATGTGGAAACATTGTATCCAACCCTCAAGAGATTTACATGGGACAAGAATCCTCCCAAGAGGTATGAAGATTATGTTTCATCTATTGCATTGATTACTAATGATGGGGAACCTTCTTGTTATCAACAAGTAATGAATGATGTTGAAAGTGCCAAATGTAAAATATCCATGGAAGAAGAAATGGATGCGTTGGAGAAGAACAAAACATGGGAACTGTTAGAACTCCCTAAGGACACAAGAGTAGTTGTGTGCAAGTGCTTCTACAAATTGAAGAAGGGTGTTGATGATATAAATGAAATATACAAAGTTACTCTTGTTGAAAAATGATATTCTCAAATGGAAGGTATTGATTCCATGAAATATTTTCACGATTTGTTACGCTTGTTTATATTCATGCTATGTTAGCACTAGTTGATTTATCTGATCTTGAGTTGGAGCAACTTCATGTTAAAGAAACTTTTTTGCATTGAGATTTCGATGAGGAGATATATATGGGGAAACCATAAGGTTTTGTTTAAGACCATAAGAGAATATTTGTTTGAAAGTTCCAAAAGTCATTGTTTGGTGGCCTGAAGAAGTCTCCTAGGAAATGGCACAAGAATTTTGATTCCTTCATGGTGAGCCA
>SNQJ01S0018621.1:199334-215375 GCA_010110895.2 Picea sitchensis | reverse complement strand
TTCGGTGGCATAGAATCGCGAGTCGCGATAGCGCGAGGACCCGATATGCCGAGACAGGGTCAACGTTGACCGGAAGTATCGGGTCTCGGAACCCGAGAGTCAAATTCCCTGTCGCGGAATTCGCGAAGCCGCGAAAACCGATCCTTCGTTAGAGTAAGCAGCGAGGATCGTCGGAAGTAACTGTGGGTAAAGAACTCCTGAGGGAGTTGGAAGAGTGTCGACTCTTCGGGCCGTGGAGAAAGAGAAGGTCATGGCGAGGCGACCGTGCCGCCGAGGGTGGGGTTGCGTCAATTTTGACGACATATCGGTAAGTCGTGCCCAAGGATGAGATATCCATAAAATCCATTTCGGTCTGGATGTCTCTATGTAGAGAACCGTGATACTTGAGCACCAGATGTCACTCTGAATCTTTGATACCTAGCTTGGTGTGCAAGGTATGGAATATATTTGTGAAATATGGAACTGCTTGGTCTCTCTCTTGTCGCAGTGTGGTCCATTTAGTATACAAGTCGTCATAACTTCCAATAGGGTAGTATTGTTCCTCAATAACATCCCTGAAGGATTCCTAGGTGGATGTGACTGTAAATAATGAGGGTTCCTATGTTTCCTTTTGCTCACAGAAAGTTTACCACCAATCTTTGACATGGGAAATGACTTTTAGGAGCGCAAAAGTAATATTTTCTCTATTCGAAAAGTTATGTACAGAAAAATACCCTACTAGCAGATTCAACCACTTTTCTAAAGCATCTTCATCTATCTGACCTTCAAATATAGGAATATCAAAGTTTATTTGTACCTTGAAGGGGGCAGTACCTTCACTCGAATAAGATGCGTCACTTGTCGGTAGCCTCTGAAGGACTTGCGCGAAACTATCCATCATCTCGTTCCTTTGTTATGTGAGGGATTCCTCAATCAATAGTTTGAAAGGATCTCCTATCCCATAATCTTTATTTTCTCCTACCATGAGAGGTCGCTTGGGTGTGCGAGAGATTTTTCCCTCAAGAGAAACAATATCAAGACCCAACTCTTTGTACTCCGACCTCATTAGGGACATGCATTAAGATGACAAGGAACAAACCACTCTGATACCACTGATATGGATTTTATGAGCAGAACAAAATGAATACATATTATTAATAGGTGCTTAACATAGAATAACAGAGATACAATAAAACTTCTTTTCTATTCAATAATGAAATAAGCTGAAACTGTAAAATGCAGCGGAAACAAGCTTGTTGGAATGGTGGTGGCTTATCTCTGAGAAGAGATGTGACGATTGCGCTCATTCGCAAGAAGATGATTACAGTAAAGCTCTGAAGGCCTTTTTTTACCATAAGCAAGAATGCCAAAAACCCTATGCATCCAAAAGACTAACCCTAGGAGATGAAGCGCCAAAAGTCATGTGCGCCCTGTTTGGGTAAGTTAGTACATCAACTTCCCGGGGTCATAACTTTTGCATACGATCTTCGTTTTAGGTGTATGATAGTCCGTTGGAAAAGTATCATCGAGGAGAGTCATTTTAGGCACAATATCGAAGAAACTTCCATATTGCCAACCTGTTTTCCCAAAAAACCATCGTCTAGGGCCTCAAAATGACTCCAGAAGTGAAAACTGTTAAAAATAGTAAATTACCAAAATTGCCAGAAAACTATTTTGAGCCAGTTGGAAATGGTGGGTGGCCACCGATATCCACCTGGATCAATGTTATAAAGATAAAATATGATGTGTTTGTTGTATTTAAACAATATGGATTTTTGGTTGAAAAAGAAGCTTGTAGGGAAATCCATTATTTGACAACAGATAATGGAGAAGTTCACATCCTTGGAATTTGAGAAATATTGCAAGGAAGCTAGGATTAGAAGGAATAAAACCGACACAGTATACACTCCTCAATAAAATGGGGTGGAATAACACATGAACATGACTCTTCTAGAGAGATCAAGGATCATGCTGAGTAATCTCAATTTGCAACAAGAGTTGTCAGTGGAAGAAATCACTACTACTTTCTATTTGCTAAATTGGTTGCCAATAGTTGCAATAGATCAAGAAACTCTTGAGTAGGTATGGACAGGTCAGCCTTGTGATTACTCAAATTTGAAAATCTTTGGTTGTGATGTTTATGCACTTATTCCTAACGATCAATGTTCAATGTTAGACTCTACGACAAAGAAGTACATTTTTGTTGGTTATGATGATGTAGCTAAGAGATATATATTGTGGGATCCTAATTCCCACAAAATCATCATTAGTAGAGTTGTATTGTTTAATGAATACCGTAACATAAAATCATATGTTGTAGAAGTTGAAGTGAAATAGGAATGTGTACCACAACATCAAGAAATTCAGTTGTAGACTCAACCATCTACAAAGACAAGGAATAAAGACGATTATTTTGAAGAAGAAGAAGATGTGGAAACATTGTATCCAACCCTCAAGAGATTTACATGGGACAAGAATCCTCCCAAGAGGTATGAAGATTATGTTTCATCTATTGCATTGATTACTAATGATGGGGAACCTTCTTGTTATCAACAAGTAATGAATGATGTTGAAAGTGCCAAATGTAAAATATCCATGGAAGAAGAAATGGATGCCTTGGAGAAGAACAAAACATGGGAACTATTAGAACTCCCTAAGGACAAAAGAGTAGTTGTGTGCAAGTGCTTCTACAAATTGAAGAAGGGTGTTGATGATATAAATGAAATATACAAAGCTACACTTGTTGCAAAATGATATTCTCAAATGGAAGGTATTGATTCCATGAAATATTTTCACGATTTTTTACGCTTGTTTATATTCATGCTATGTTAGCACTAGTTGATTTATCTCATCTTGAGTTGGAGCAACTTGATGTTAAAGAAACTTTTTTGCATTGAGATTTGGATGAGGATATATATATGGGGAAACCAGAAGGTTTTGTTTAAGATCATAAGAGAAGATTTGTTTGAAAGTTCCAGAAGTCATTGTTTGGTGGCCTGAAGAAGTCTCCTAGGAAATGGCACATGAATTTTGATTCCTTCATGGTGAGCCAAAATTTTACTAGAAGTGAGTATGATCATTTTTTTTACTTCAAAAGTTCCAATGGAATATTCATTATCTTGGTGTTATATGTTGACGATATGCTTGTTGCAAGCAAAATCATGGTTGATATCAATGGATTTCCACTCAATGAACCTGTGACAAAGCGTATTCATTCGTGGGATATTAAAGAAGACCCCTAATTTCACTAGATATTGAAAAATACCTCCCCCAAATCCTTTTGTTTAAACCCCCCCCCCTTCCTGATACATGTTTCCAATTAAAAAAACTATATTTTTATTAGATATCCCTTATTTTTACCAAATACCTACAAACCCCCTTGCAACCTACATACCCCCAATAGCTATTATATATTAACTCTATTTTTTATAATTTAAAAACTTCATTTTATGAATGAACATGATAAGATATTGGTCAATAAGGTGAAGCCCCCGTGGTTGAGATAAAAAGATTAATGGTTTAGTGGGATAGTAATTTAATATGAAGGATCTAGGAGAAACAAAACGAATTTTTGGCATGGAAATACACATAGATAGGGAAATGACAAGTTTTGGTTATCACAATAGAATTATGTGGAGAAAATACTCATGAACTTCAATATGAATGTTTTGACACATGTGAATGTCCCTTTGACTTCCCATTTTAAGCTTTCTTCATAATTACGTCCAAGTAGTAAAGACGAAAATGATTATATGTCTCATGTACATTATGAAAACGCATTAGGATGTTGAATGCATGTAATGGTATGTACTAGACTCGATATTTCATATGTAGTTGTTGTTTTAAGTAGATACATGGAAAAGCCCGCAAGGGTGTAGACTGATTTGAAAGTGCCATGTAAATGGAAGGAAATATGTAAAGGAGCTCTCAAGTTCGATTCTCACCCCGATTTACTTGTGCTCCATGCTTGCGGGTTGTATCGCACACCTGGGGTTATAGTGGTAGCGGACGGGTATCGACCCCGTGTCACGTGAATACGAGTTTGGTATCTAAAAGGCACAAGCATTATTGCATCACCTTTGATGGTTGTAATGATACATCGTGTGGTTATGTTGATTCAAAATTTTTAGGTGAATTAGACAAGAGGAGGTTTACTTCAGGTTACCTATTTACTCTTATAGGAGGATCCTTTAGTTAGATTTCAAAGCTTCAAGAAATATTTTCCTTGTCCACTTTCGAGGGAGAAAATATTGTTGTCTCACATGCATGAAAAGAGGTAATCTGCTTAAATAATTATCCCCGCTGCTAGTTAAAAACTGAATTATGATAGTTTTCCTATTGTGTAAAGCTCGTGATTAGGTGTTAAAAAATTAAGTTTTAATTTAACTTAACATAAATTTAAGTTAATTATATATGATTAAATGAGTTTGTTAAATCAATTGAATAGCAAAACAATTACACGAGGAATAAAAAGAGATTACACTCATTGTATGAGAGAACTCGATCGAAATAAAATCGTATATTCTATATGGGATGTCCAATCAAATAATAACGTAGGTTTACAAACGAAATTTTAAATTTCTTTATGTGCTTTAAATTCGATCATGTCAATTACTCGTGAATGAAATAAACAAGGTTATTGTCGTTGTATCACATAATTTAATTTATATATTCTATGTAAGCCCATTTATTTCACGTTTCCAATATTTGTTGTGTGGTTATATTACTTGTAATTAGCACTATCTCATGAATCATCACGCAAAACGGGTTTATTCCCTTTATATCAAAATGACTTCAATGTAATAATAATATAATTTTTTATAATTGTTATTTATATATATTTAAAACTTTAAAATAAAAAGTAGCCATGGTCATTCTAGCAATGACGTGCATCAGACGATAATGATTTGTTTATAATAGTTTTGTATGAGAAGACATACATGGAAGTATAATGATTTTTTCATACAAAAGACATGCATAAAAGTATAATGATTTCCTTATAATTGTTTTGTCATACAAAATTTTATTTCAGAATTCTAATGTCGAAAGTTTGTTCCAAATTTATTGTTCAAGTACATTTAACAAAATTCAACAATGGAATAAAATAAAAGTATAATGATTTGTTTATAATGGTTTTGTCATACAAAATTTTATTTAAGAATGGTAATGTCCAAGCTTGTTCAAGTACATTTAACAAAATTCAACCACGGAATAAAACAAAAGTATAATGATTGGTTTATAATGGTTTTGTCATACAAAATTTTATTTAAAAATGCTAATGTCCAAGTTTGTTGTTGAAGTACATTTAAAAAAATTCAACCATTGAATAAGATGCCACTACTCAATATAGAATAAAGATTGTAAAGTTTTCACACATACAATTTTACGTGAGAGTGTAGTTATCCTTATTTGCAATGCTAAAATGATATCACTAGTGAAGATATTTTTTTCTAAATTAAGATCAAGGATATTATAGAATATGGCATTTCACTCCATGTAGTTTAAATTCTTCTTCGAAAAATTCACATCATGTCTCATAACTAAGGATGAGAATGGTGTAATGTGTTTTCTCATTAATTTGTTTTAATATTACAATCAGTTTATTGGCTTTGCATGATTAGTTATGTTTAAATTATTGAAGTGTGATCTATTTTATATAAATAATTAAGATAAAGGGTATTTAATTGGAGGAATTCTAACTTTGTTTTTTAAAATATTAGACAAACCAAATAAAAATAAAGATTGATTTTATTATTAATAATATAATTTAGATTGATTTTATTATTAATAATATAATTTAAAATAAAATTAACTAAAAAACTATTAAAAAAAAAATTAATAGTGTTATAAGGAAAATCATTTTTATAAATCTTTTGTGGAAAAAAGTGATTTACAATTATATTTTATTAAGAAATATTAGATATAGAATCCACTAATTTATGAAAAATATTAATAAGTGATTTTTTAAAAATATTAATGAGTGATTGTTTTCCCTTTTACATGTTAATATAAAAGGGTTTTGATAAAAACATTATACAAGAACAATTTATATAAAATATAGTTTATTTTATATATTCCATTTTTTTTTCTTAAAACAATTGTATTTTTTATTATTTTTTAATTGACTCAATAAAATTTGAACCATGTTTAAATATAGTTTATTTTATATATTCCAATTTTTTATTCTTAAAACAATTGTATTTTATTTTTTTATTTTTAATTGACTCAATAAATAAAATTTGAATCATGTTTTACCCACCTTTATGTTCTCAACAAATTTATTTTTCTTGTTAACTTAAGTTAAAAGAAATACAAATACCCCTTTGAAAAATAGTCATCCACCAATATACCTTTATCAAGAGCTTAATTACATTAAGGAACCAACCTATATAGCATTCCTTAATATAACTTTGAATAATTCTAGGAAAATATATAACATGGGTAATAATTGTACAATCAATATGGGAACATGAAAAAACATTTAAGAAAATATAACTCTACACAACGTGATGAGAAGTTCAAGAGAAGGATAAAAAGATGATGAGAAAAATATGAGCACATTTAAAAGATGGGGACTAAGAAGATCACAATGCCACGTATGAAAAACCAAACCCAAAAAGAAGTGTAGGTGATGCCTTCATGAAGAACCAAAGCCAATAGAAAAGGTAGGTTTTGTTGACCTAGACATTGTTGTGGATTCTACAGACCAACCCATTGGATAACATTCTAGTTAAACAATTAGCTATCCTATAGAGCATCTAATTGGAGAGTCTTCATGGCATCTGATTGAAGAAAATATCCATAGTCTTAAGCTATATTCAACAACTAGATATTCAATTTATAAACTTGATTTGAATTCCAATTTCAAACTTACATATTATGTCTTATATTTTAATCCATATTATATGGACACATTTATGAAATTGATTGGATTATGCAGGGATGGAATATAACTCACACCTGATGGAACTTGTCCCCTATTAGGTTTCAAGAATAATTTGATGTTATAGTGATTTCCAAGTGGGTTGAAACATTTTAGAGAATTGGATCAAACATAAATAAGAAATTTGAGGTGTGAATTCCTGATTAGATAATGAGAGAACATGTTGGCAACATAAGTAGACAAAATTTTCACCAAAATTAGTTATATCATAGGTTCAAATCTTACATAGATTGGTAAAGAACAACGAATTAAAGAGGTAGAAAATTTATTGGGTTTTTGAGATGCTAAACATGCAAAGACAATTGAGAATGCACTAGAAATTTAATTGAAAGCATTATCCTTGACTCAGAAATTAGGAAAAATCAATATGCAAGTTGCTCATAGAGAAATTACAATTGATGTTGTCACACCATGCATTTAGAGAATTTGAATGGTGATTTTTTTTTCAAAATCACTCTATATCGATCTTAAAGGATATGTTTATATAGGAGCATATATCACTACTTTTAGCTAAAAACTATTAATCCTTTCCTCTAAGGAGAATCACTTCTCACAACTTATATGATTTAATGAATAACACTACAAATGAATACTTAATTCAAGTTTTGCATAGAGGTAAATGATGAAGCTACATGTTGGATTATTATTTCTAAGTATTGTTACTGAGATAGACTTCTAAAAGGTATTAAAGTAAGGTGGTAGAATTGTGGTAAACCCATTCTCATGCTATACAAGATTTGAAGAATTGATTGTTGTGGTGTTTATGTACATATGCATATGAGGACCACTATAAACATGTATTGGACTAACACAAGATGAAATATTTAAAACTTTACATTAAAACAACCATGATGCCAACATTTCCATTAATATGTTTGATAAACTGCAATGATGGTATATTAGGGACAAAATTATTTGTGACATTTTTTATTGTCATTATAATGTTGATTTTTAGTTCTATAATCTGATCTATAGACTTCCTTGGATATTCCACTAGATTATTTCATCACAACAGATCTTGTGTTATGATGAAATATTTTATTATGTGATATTAGATTTATTCTCACTAGCTTATTGCTCAAATTTATGAAAATAACTAGAGTACAAAAATTAAAGAAAAAAAAAATTAACACACCATCCACAAAAATGAACACAAGATGTATCCTAGGAAACCTAATACAGGACAAAACCCAACTAGAAGGTGAGGTCTATGATATAATCTCTTTTATTTAGTTATGAAATGCAAGTACAAAGAAAGGGGGGCACTCACTATGTAATTTTCTTTGACACTATGGCCTGCATGGTTACTACATAATCTCCTACTTCTTTTGTTATGCTCTCAAAATCCCACTCCTAGATGTTCTTATCATCAATGAAACAAGTGAAATGCTAAATAATGGGACCCCTTTTTCTCCTAGCATCCCAATATTTAGCATAGCTTGATAGTCATATAGGGTAATGGTTTTTTCATCCTCAATGACCAGTTAGTTAAGATTTTGGACCTTCTAGAATATTCTTTAAATTCCTACATGGATAACCCCACATGTGTGAGTAATGGAGGCTGACATGGAATCCACTCATACCATTGTGGTCAACAAAGTAGGTTAACTTGATGGAGGAATAACTTCCACATATGAGCACCAATTGAGGTGATTTGACACCGTTGGAAAGGTCTTGATGTGTAGAACAATGTCAAAGGATAAGACCTATGTCCAAAACAAAATTGACCCCCAAAAATGTTGTTTGATGACTCAAATTGGCCCTAATGGTTCCAAACATCAAATCTCCAAACTAGGACCGTCCCAAGGTTAATTTTAAGGATGGAAACCTAACTTAAAATTTAGAAACCTTGTATTGTGGCCACAACAACCCCCCGTTTCATTTTTATATTATAAGAAAAAAGAAATGCCCCCCCAATTAAATTTGAGCTTTGATGCCTAATCCACTACCATTATAAGCCTACTAAATGTTCTTTATCGACCTTGAGGGGGTTATGGATTTTATATATTTATTGATTGTTTACGTTTGAGGAGGTTTGTCATAACCCATATTCTCTTTTATCTTATACTTTGAGATGTTTTTAATTATACCTTTGATTTATAATGCTTCTGTGATCCTTATGTGACGAGATTGACATGTCATCCTTTGAGACTTTTACATTAATTGGTTTTAATGGATTGAAAGATGTATGTTGATTCTATCTAGTTGCAAGGTCTTGATGCTCTGTTTTATGAATTGAAGAGGATTTGATTTTAAGGACCTATTGTTTCCTTGTGCATCATCTTGTAATCTCACTGGATCAGGGAGACATGAATCGATGGTTTGAATAAATAGAATATTATTACTTTCAAGTTTCTATATCATACTTGTTGTTATCATATTCATGCTCAAGCTCTCACATGTTAATCAAGTTCCTAAGTTTAAAATCCATAACTAGAATCACATTATATTTGATTGTTTTCAATATATTGAGATTAAATATATGCATCTTTCATGAAATTTGTTTACAACAGTTGGTTCATAAAACCAAGATCATAGATGACTTCTTATAAGTAATTCCTCCTTTTCATTTCCTCATTTTCAGAAAAACTCGATTCTTTTTCATAGACTTGTTCCTGGCAAGGGGAATGATTGTAATTTTTATAATGTACTAATCGATATTTTATTCCTTATAGAAAAATTAAATTAAAATAAAATAAAGTGTACCCATTCCTGTAGACCAAAATCAATGTTGTTAAATTATTGAACAATTCAATTGACGATGCCACACATAGGCTTTTGGAGCACGGTATGAATTTCTCATTACCACTTAGAAAAATACAAGTAAACAATCTCTTGTGTGATATAAAAAATGTCACTACTTATCTCCCATAGGACAAGGAAGAGGCATTGAGGTAAGAGTGTGTTGTTCTAATCAAAAGTTCAAAAGTTCCAAATAAAAACATTAACATTGATGAAGTTGTTGTGTTTAAGAAGTTAAGGAGAAATGAAGAAACAATGGTGATGAGGGATAATAAAAAAAATGCCACAGTAATCTTGAAAAAATCATCTTATGAAAAAAAAATGTTGGAGAATTTACATAAAAATGGGAGTTACAAATAACTTAAGAAATATCCAAGTGATAAAATCATGAAAGATGTGGTGTTCGTTATTAAAATGTCATCTATGGATGATCATTTAAAGGAAAAACTAACCCCGACAAAATGTATGGTTCCTGAAGATACAAGTTACCCAAAATTTATATCGTTAATGCTCCACTAACACCAATCGTGAATACGATTGGCTCTCCTACATACAATTTGGAAAAATATCTTGCTAAAAAAATCAGAAGTCGGGTCGGTCTAACCCCCTCCTATGTCAAATACTCTTCACATATAGTCATTGAAATCAATGACAAAAGTGTTTATAATCAAGATCTACTAACCAGTTTCGATGTTGTCTCACTCTTTACCAAAATTCTAGTAAATGATACCATCAAATCTATTAAAGATATTACTAATTAGGAGACTGTAAACTTGGTTAAAGTGTTCCTTAAATCAACATATTTGAGCTTCAAAGGAAGGATCTATGAGTAGAGTGAGGGAGTAGCAATGATGATCCAAATTTAGGAGAGGAATGAAATGAAAGCAGAGAAATTACAACAAAATGCTCATGAAAATTGCTAGAAAGAGAGAAATACAACAATACTTGATTTCTATTAATGAAAGAATTGTAAAGAGACTGTAAAACTATAGAGTGCAAGACTCGCTAGAATGGTGGAAGCTTTATCGTTGGGAAGAGATGTGACGGCTATGCTCATTCAAAAAAATATGATTACAACGAGGCTCTAAAGGCCTTTTTATGATAAACAGGAATACCAAAACCCTAGACATCCAAAATCCTAACCCTAGGAGATGAAACGCCAAAATTCATGTGGGCCTTGTTTGGGTATGTTAGTACATTAACTTCCCGAGGTCGTAACTTTTTCATTCAATCTTCGTTTTAGGTGCATGATAGACCGTTGGAAAGGTATTTTCGAGGACTGTGCATTATGTTGTCAAACTATGACTTTGTCTACAACTCTACTATGGCGATCCAAAAAAAGGGCCCCAAAATGGCCCTGGAAGTACAACAAGATGTATTGACATGAAAAAAAAACAAAATAATTCAGTTGGATTAGGTGGGAGGCCACCAGTATCCACATGGAAAATGTGTAGGGATTTGGACAACCCGAGAAGTGTAGAACCCATAAATACAAATAAGTACAGAAGAATGTGTTGTACTAACAACTGACAAGAGGAGCCAGTTGGAATAGGTGGGTGGCCACCAATATACACCTCGATCAATCCTCCTCCCTTAGGAAGAACTGGTCTCCATTGCGTTGAGTTTCTAGGGAAGAGGGGAAATCATTTTTTGAATATGAAGCTTGGTGAGAGGTGTGCCTTGTTGGAGAAGTTGTGCTTATTTTCTTGTGGAAGACTATCATAAACCTTTTGTTGGAGGGGTTGTATTTGTTCTACCAACTTGTTGTATCTAGGTTGTATGGGGCATTCTGTAGGAGCCATTGTAGGTGAAGAAGAAATATCTTCTATCTCTTCGACAATCTGTTTTTTCTCGATAGAAGGTGTTGATGATATAGTGGTTGTAGTGGTCTTCTATGCATCCTTTGAATAGACTGTGAAGAGGATGAATTTAGAAATATGAGATATTACCTTGCAGTGTTCTTTTGGTGGATCACTAGTCAGAACTACCCCTAGTATCCTATAGATTTGACCTCCCAGAGTAATAATGACACTACGGGGTCTAGAATCATAAACATCATGATGTTTCCACATATATGGTTGGCCCAAAACAACATCACAAACATCAAGAGGGTAAATATCACACACTACCTCATCCTTGAAGGGATGGATTACATAGGATAGGCGACACTACTTGCTGATGCAAAGATCTTGTCCCTAGTGAAGCCACCCAATGTTGTATGGATGCAGGTGTGGTGTTGTCGACAACCCCAACTATTTGATGACCTTAGCTAAGATGAGGTTCTTCTGGATTTCGTTATCAATAATGAAATGAAATGGGGTCCCCTTCAACCACATATGTGAATGGAAGAGGTGCTCCCTGTCTTCAGGATCTACTGTTTCTTCTAGTTGAATTATTGTGAGCGCGACAATAACAATGGGGTATGCATCGATGATCTATTTTTTTTCAATATTTTCTGGATCGGATTGTAAATCTAGGTTTGGTTTTGTGTCTTTGACCTTGATCACCAATGAGTGTTTCGAGCGACAATCATCGGTGTTGTGCCAGGGGATTTTATGGAAGTCACACCACTTCCCAGTGTCATTCTTCATATTTACTTTAACCTTTTTTTCCCATGTCTTGGAATGTGTTGGCACCAAGCCGAAGAGGAAAGAAGAATGATCGTGGGAAAGAAAGCGTGCAAAAAACTGAAGTAACAACTGGCAGAAGAGCAGTACGTGTGCAAGCAAGAAAGAATGCACAAAGGAAAGTGACATCTGGAGGAGGAGAAACACGCGTATGGGATAAATACCTAATGTAAGAAGGGTTAGGGTTTTTGTAATATTCTGTAAAAGGCTGAAGAGCCCGAAATGTATAAATATAGATACGAAAGTATCATATAGGGTTGTTCGTTAGTACTTGTTAGTGATTCTAAATGATACAAACTGATTTTGTAAGCTGTTGAACAAAGGAGACCCAAGGAGAGGTAGATCTAAGGATTAGACCATAGGCCGTGGAGCCTGGTGCATTCTAGTTCGCCTCACAGAGATCTTACCTAGTTTTTTGGAGAATTATAAGCATGAGCCGACGAAAATGTAGAACTATCATAATACAAGAGCCAAGAGACAAATATTTATGGACGTAGCCCAGGAGGGGGTGAACAATGGTAACTCTCATGTAATGTGTTAAATGTATGCATGATTCTTCTTTCTTTCAACAATTCATGGTTAAAATTGATTAATGAGTTAATACATTGTTAAGAATCTGCTTATACTTAACTTTAATTAAACTGTGGGATATTCGTATGCGATTCCAAGGAATAAGTACTCTCCATTATGGATCAAGGTATCTGAACCTATCCGAGAAACCCCTATCCCCTACTCTTTCCTAGGCTGTAAACACCTGAGTCTTACAGACACCCATTTAAATCTATCTCGGGTGAGACTGGGCAACACTTTCTGGGTGCTATGTGTTGGAAATGTTTAACCGGTAGCATATGCTTGTCATTGATGGCAAGTACAACAATGAAGATGGCATGGGTACAGGAAGAATGTACAAAGGATTGTTGGCATGTTTTACAGGCAGCGTAGACTTGTCATTGATGGAAAGTACAATAGTGATGATGGCTTAAGTACAACAATGAAGATGGCAGGATCAGAGTGTGCATGTGAAGACTTTGTAGAGGCGCAGAAGTCCAAGAATCCCTTGGGGATTCGGAAGTGAAAGCTCAGGAGGAACAACATCGAGGAGCACATGCGCAACAAAGCTCAAGATACAGGAGTTCGCAGAAGAGAAGGAAGACAGAGATACACAGCCCTTGGATCTCATTCAAAAATCTCGTCAGCCGTCAGATCGGACAGGAGCTGCACGAGGTTTACCATCGGGAAAATCCAAGGTGAAATCTCGACAGAACGAGGGTCATCAGATCCGAATATAGACAAGAAGAGCATGCTAAAGAGAAGGACAGGTCTCAGCCGTCAGATCCAAGCGCAGGGTCCGACCACCATTGGATCGAGGAGAACCTGCATGGTCTTTAAAAGTGCAAGGAGGTTTGGCTGCGGTCATGGGGATAACAGTCATATGGGCCAGGAGCCTAGCCAAGAGAGATAGTGTGTAAAGAGCACGTCGGATTTTCGAGGATCACGTTTTGGAAATGTCAAAGAAACAATGCAACAGGAATCCCGATTTCTCGATATGAAAAATCACGATGTAATCTGAGCTGTCAGATCAAGCTTTGATCTGGACCGTTGATTCCACTCAATGGAGAGGCATCGGGGATCGAGAGTTGGACATGTCGAAGTTTATTGACATTAGGAACCCCGAAATCGCAATGTGTGAAATCCCGACTGAACCTGAACCATCAGATCAAGATGTGATCTAGACCGTCGACCCAACTCATGTCAGCTAGGGACACATGGCACAATCAGGTAATGACAAGTGTCAGACTGATTCAACATTTCAGGAACATGTAATTCATGAATTAGAATGACATGTGGTAGTATTCAACACATGTCAATCCACGTGTGACGTCGACAAATGGACACCATATCGAAGTTTCGGGGATCGAGAGTTGGACATGACAAAGATTATTGACATCAGAAATCCCGATTTCACGATATGTGAAATCGCGACGTAATCTGAGCCGTCAGATTAAGGTTGAATCTGAACCGTTGATTCCAGTCAATGGAGAGGCATCGGGGATCGTGACTTTGAAGTGACAAAACCACTTGACATCAGGAATGTCGATTTCGCGAAATGCGAAATCGTGAAAGAAACTTATGCATAAGGTTGTGGTCACAACCCTTGGTCACTTCAGTGAGAGATGGAAAGATGTCAGAAGACAAGGAGGAGCCGAGCCTTGTCGGACGGTCAGGTGGAGAACGACACAGAAGGTGAGACGACAGAAGTGGGGCCCTTTGTCAATACTCCACCATTTCGGACCTCCCCCCCCGTTTAAAGACAAAAAGGCAAGGGGGGTCTGGAATCGCATGAGAGTCGTTGATCTGGACACTTTAATCCTGACCGCTCGAGAGATGCGTGCCCAATTCGAGACCCCCCCCCTCCGCTTAAAGATAGAATGGCAAGGGGGCTCTGGAATCAAATCCCGACCATATATCTGGGAGCACAGATACTGACCGTCTAGATTTTCTTGCCGCATATCCAACGTTGTAGATGAATTTAAACAAGATCGGAGGGCTACTAAGGCACGACGCAGTGAGACTGCCAGAAACCATTGATGACGTCTGCTAGAGAATTCGAAGAGACCGCTGTGTGATCGCCAGAGTAGATGAAGAGTCTCCAAGCTTCGTTCGGTGAAGGAAGACTATTCTTAGAAGGGATTGAAAAATGGATGGGCATTGAGGCCTGTAACTGAAACAAAGAATGTGAGTTTGATTGTCACAGAGAAGACGAAGAGTCTCAAACTACCAGAGAGGCTGAGGAATATCAGGATAACATACAGTGATGCTGGACACGTGGGACAAACCACCAGAGAAGCTGAAGAGTCACAATGATGATCAGACAGAGCACTCGAGAGGTGGAGGATAACGGTGCGGAGTCAGCATGCAGAGGCATTGCGAACACTGCATGCACAAGGTGCACATAATCTATAAATACACGGTACAGAGAAGAGTTGTGGTTGTTGTTGCCGTTGCTATTGTTGTTGGAGTTTGATGTGATTGTAGCTGGTGAAGGTGATTCATGTGTGAAGAAGAAGGAGAGTGAAACAGCTGAATTGAATAGAAGAGGATCTGTGCAGTGAATGGGTATGGCACACAAATCTTAAAAGGAATAAGAACAGACAGCGCAAGTGAGGTGTGCAGGAAGGCAATGAGGCAGACAGAGTAACGAAATGCAGCAGAACAATGATGAGTCTGGTAAGCCATTGTTGAACATCATATCACTGTAATAAGTTTGAGTAACAAAGAATTAATATTTAAGGGAGGTTGGGAGGTGCTCGGGAGGACTGTTGTCCTCAGAATTTCAAGTGGGTGCTTGAACACAGGGAGTTGTAGCTTCCATCTGGTTACAGCCAGAGAAACCAGGGTGGAAGGGTGGTGCAAGGGAGAACTCTTGTTCTCTGTTTTACAGGTTGGTGCCTGTATGATTGGAAGTTGGTGCTTCCATCCAGTTGGTGCTGGAAACACTCAGGGAGTTGGTGATTCCTTCTAGTTGGTGCTAGAGAAACCAGGGAGTTGGTGCTCCCTTCTAGTTGGTGCTAGAGAAACCAGGGAGTTGGTGCTCTCAACAAGTAGCATATTTCAAAACAGAGGTTGTAGCCTCATTATGAGTTGGTGCTCATATGTATGATAATGTAAAGAATGTAACTATTACTTATCATATAAAGAAAAAGAGGTTTTTACCCTGTATGGGTTTCCTTAGGAAATATCTGTCTCTGT
>SNQJ01S0018621.1:177046-194325 GCA_010110895.2 Picea sitchensis | reverse complement strand
CACAATTCTTTCACCAATTCTCCAATGAATCTTGCTTAACCTTTTCCATGAGAATTCCCTCAATATATAGGAGATAATGAGATAGTTACTTGGATAAGAATGATCCCACAATATCAGGGAATCCAGTACAAGGATAACCATTCGAATGCCAACCCACTCTTCTAGAAGATTCCCTTCTAGAACCATCGAGAATTCATCTTTTTCCATGCTTTAGAACACGTTTGCACCCTAGATATTCATCATAGTGCGAGAATTTCGCACCCTGGCTTAAGGAAGCCTATGAGAATGGGTCATTCTCGCACCATGGTATACTAGCAGGCTGCGAACCCTCTTCAAAAGTATGTTTTCTGGGAAGAGATGAAGGTAAATTTTCTCATGAGAAAGTTCTTATGAAGAGTCTGAGTACACCATCATTAATACACCATCATGATGACCAAAATCATGGGTAACAGAATGCCCCCTAAAGTATGAGGCCAGAATCAGTGAAATCCGAAAGACTTTGTAAGTTGCATGTGTGTGTCGAAAACCAGGAGCGCACCTAATCGGAAACCTGCGAACACCCAAGCATCTGAAGAATATCATATATATCAATTATGAGGTAAGCATTCCCATACTCAGATCACAGACGGATGAAAATTGTAGACATGGGTCATGGCCACCAATCATACACTGTAGATCCACGCCATCAAAATATAGCATAGCCACTAGGAATACACTGTGGATCTATGCAAGAAATTTCAAATTAAGACGACATAGCCACGAGACATACACAGTGGATCTATGTGTCGCAAATTATACATACTCCGAAGGACTTATCCAAAGGATAATCTTATATCAACAAGCATATGTTATCCTCCTCAATCTTGCATAAAAATAAAGAGGTACTCGCCAGAAATGGTGGGGGAAAATTTGGGAAAGGGATATGTTTTCACCTTCATATTGATTGGCAGTAAGTGCCGCTCTTGAACATGACACCCCCTATTCATTATATTTGAAGCCGATTTGGGAAATCCATTTGTCTCTCATTCGATTTTCTACAAGGTCATTCCCTGTGTCATCTTTGAGTCAATGCTAATATCAATAGAGTAGGAAGTGGTTGTACTATTGTTTGTCTACAGGGCTCATCGAGGAGAAAAAGATTGGAGCTCAACTCGGAGCGTGCAGGGACAAATGCCGGTAAAAGGTACTTATTTTCTCCTTCCTCCTCATACATTAGTTTGTATAGATCTGAAAGGAAGTCAGTGTCCACATTAAGCGTCTTATGTCTTAAGAGTTAAGAGTCTAGCTCTCAAGAGGAGATATACCTGTCCGCAGGGAGATTTTCCTTCAACAGAAACTGGCGAATCGACTGGGGAGGGAGAGGCAGATTGAATAGCCATGTATGTGGCCTCGGCTGGGCTAAGTGGCATGGTGTCACCTAGCACATTGAATTCCATAGGACTAGGTACAATCCAAGGGTCAGATGATTCCAAAGATTGATAAGCCATAGTCGAAATCATATTGACGGTGGCAATATGATGTGTGGTGGGTGGAAGTGGTGTAGGGAAGGTACCCATAAGGCTAGAATCTTTCAACAATCCAACACCAACGCTTTCATACGTAACTTTGTGGTCTCCCAAAAAAGGAATGTTGTTGGTGATAGGGGCACGAGCGTCGGGTGTACAGAAATCTAGTTGGTCGATAGTGACAATTTTGCCTTGATGGAGGAATTGTACACATCAAAACACCGACGAGGCGACGAAAGTCATAGCGTAGAACCAAATTATTCCAATTAGTAGGTTGTAATCGAGGGGGGCATCGACCACCTCGACATCAACAGTAACAGTTTTATCGCCCAACTGAACGGCTAAGGATTGTAAAAGTCCATGAGGATGAAAACCTCTCCCATCGAAAGCGCGTAACATCGTAGGGGATTTTGTAAGGGTAGGTGATTTTAATCCTTTCCAACAAGATAAAGACATGACACAAGTAGAGGCTCCCTCATCCAAGATAGTTCGGTGGATTTGTTGATTGTGAACAATAACATTGATCTGAAAAGCTAGTTGGTGGGAGAGTCGAGGCTGATGATCATCCAGATTAACGTGAGGTTATTAGATGACTCAGGATCGAAAGCACTGATGGAAGCTAAGAGAGTTCTATGTTGGCTGGGACAGTGTTGTAACACTTCCAAACCAGACATAGCACACGGTGCTTGAGCCAAATCTTCAATGATGTTGTAGTTTTGGGCAGCCCGTGAACTAGGATTAAAGGTAGATTTCCGGATAGTGCTCTTAGGAGGGTGTAAGATGGATTCAAATGAAGGTTTCTCGATCTGAAGTGGCCCGAACGGAGGGCTAGAAGACGGAGGACTAACGGAAGATGGTATTGGGTCCGGTAAGGAGCCGTTAGTGGTCTTCGGCTTATCAGGTTTAATCAGTGTGTCATATGTCATAGTACGAGTGGTCAGATTAATATCGCTAAACATGTAAATGTGGGCACATGTCGAGGCCTCATCATGGGATGGGTTGGAACTGCCCCCTAGAATGGGGGTTTGAGCAACCAAAGATTGCTGCTATGGAAAAGGCTGGGTAAGCACAACGGGTTGTGAATTTCCATTAAAAAGTTTGGCCACTTCATCATGATGTGGACAGTCTCGGGTGTAGTGATCATCGCCACAAATGAGACATGGGAATTTCGGTTTCTGTTGTGGTTGTTTTCCGGAAGCAGGGGTTTGAGGTTGATTTTTTGGTTGTTCATTGTTGTTGTTTCTCTTTGGTTTATTTCTTTCTTTCTTCTTACCTCCAAATTGTTGTGAAGGGGTCGATTGGACCGTATTCACCTCAAAGACTTGAGTTTGAGGGGAGGTAGAAGAGGGTGCAGTCAAACTGGGAGCAGACATCAAAGCAGAGCGCTAGGTTGTTCCAGTCGAATGGGAAGTAGATTGGGTTTTGCCGGAGCCAATGACTCCATCCGCGTGCGAGGTAGACGATGGTTTGGATGGATCAGTAGTGGCACGGGTAGCATTTGGTATCAATTCGTACAAAGTACCAGATTGTGAATAAACCAAATCTAAGTACTGATCTCAAGCAATAGCCTCTTCCTCGGTGACTACACCACCCATAGCAACATCACGAGCGATCTGGGGTAACAACGATTTGGTGAACCATTCCGCTAATAATTGGTCAGGAATGACTGCTTTGATTAACCTTCATCGTCGTCTCCATTCATGAATATGATTAGAGATATGTACGGAGGTTGTCTGACGAAGGGAGGTCAATATTTCGGTACCCATCTCATATCGAATGGGTAGTTGGAAATGTGTGAGGAAGGACATGGAAAGGGAGTTGAAATCATGAAAAGAAACATGTGGTAGTTCAATATACCACTTTGCTGCAGAACCCGTAAGCGTTCGTTGGAAAAGATGCAAACATACATAATCATCCATGAGGGAGTTGGATGAACACCACAAATGGAAAGTCATCACATGGTTGTTTGGGTCTTCTCCAGACTTTCCGTTGAATTTTGGAATATTAGAAGGAAGTTTAGCTGGAATAGCTGGCCAAACCGGGGAATGAAAAATATGATCATTCGTTAACCGAGACAAGTCTGGGAGGTCCAGAGTCGCTAGAAAAGGTAGTTGTCGGTTAACCTACAGGTAATACTGGTGTGGCATAGGAACACCAGTAGGACCATACACTGGGTTAGGCGAATAGTTGTAACCAGTGGGTCCTCTTGTATAAGGTTAGTGTTGACCAGGGTGCACAGTATTTGAGGTGGTTCAAGAAACATGCGCGAGTGGAGGATAACTGGATGGGTTTTGAGGATTATAAGCCAGATTTGGTGTTTGTCCATAAGGAGGATATAGATGGGTACCTTGAGGGGGAAGAGGTTATTGTGGAGCCTGAGGATTGTGTCCCCGAGAGAACTATGGGTTTCCTGGAAAAGGGATATTCGACGGGTTGGGTGTAGTAGACACATTTTGTCCATACATTTGTTGGTAGGCTCCGGATTGAGGCTACCCCCTAGCATGAGGGTGCCCTCCAAATGGAAGTTGTCCTCCGATGGGGGGATGCCCCCCAGCTTGAGGTGGAGTTCCCAGAATTTGGGAACCAGACGTAAACGACTGACCGGTGCTGCTTAATGGGTTAAAGCCACCAAGACCGTTCCCTCCGGGTTGTTGTATAGGTATAGAACTACCAGGCATAACTTGGGTAGTAGTGAAAATGGAAGAATTCAGTGCTCTGTACCCAAAAAGGAGTGATGATGAAGGTTTAGGTGTTAGTGGTGTGCCAATTGTAGATTGGATAACCACCACATTACCGACGGGAATAGTCGGAATGTGAGGGACCATTGTAGAGTGAGCCGTCTAGAGAGAAAAAGTGGACCTTGGGCCAACGGACGATGTGTTCGGATCAACGGACAGTGTAGCTGAAAAAATGGTAGTACCGGTAAAATGGTTTAAGGGTACGGTGTAGGTAACAGGCACATCAACACCTATTCATGTTCCATAAATATCCTGCACCATGCGCAGTGGACTTCGAACAATGTCTGTGGTCCAAAAGGGGTCGTCGACTAGAGGGTTTGAATGAGACCCAGTCGGAATGTCAGAAGGATTGACAATGACAAATTCACCGGCTAAATTTAGTTGGAGAACACGTCTCTCATATCCCTCAGGAATGTGGAAAGCCTCCGGAGACTCTGAAACAATTCGAAAATTCTCTAAAGGAGTGGGAACTTCTTCTTGGGAGGTTATAGTGTCGAGAACCTCGCTCTGTTGAGGAGATTCCTCCATAGAATGAGGGGGTAAAGGGGTAGTCCCTTCCATATTTTCTAGAGGAAGTCCCTGTAGCCTACGCGAACGATGTGGAGGGTCAATGTTGGCGAAAAAGAGTCGGCAAAAAACATCTATGGCCAACTACTGAAAATAAGCAACATACGCTAATAGAATCGAGGAATCACAACCAAGCAAACAAAACCTTCTCTCAATGACCGTACTAGTTGGTGATGAAATCCAACGTCATGTGATCAAGTCAAGAAGGGGCGGGGATATGGTGGAACAGTTACAATGGCAACCTGCTTAACAGACTTTCACCTTGGTGCAAGCTTCCACGTAGTAATTGTGGATTTACCCTCCAAGGATCCCGAGTGAGTTTGACCAATGTCTTCTCCAGGTACAGTGAGACTTCCCTTCACTGTCACCTTGTGTAAGACGCTATAGATTATGGCCACTAAGGTTATCAATTCACAGTCAGCCCCTGGGCGGGTACAGTCGACAGTCTAGTCCAAACGTACAGGAAGGGTATCTAGCCTAAAATCAACTTGAAATGATTCCACTCAACATTGTGGGTATACCTTTAAGCGATCCCCATAATACGATCTGACTACTACAATCAGTCAAACCATACAGGGATAATCTCTATAGATTTCCCGAGTGCGACCTCGTGCATAACCCATGTGTGAGAGGGGGATCCCAAGCAGACTTATATGACAATTGGATTTGACTCTCCCTAGCTCAGGATGCTAACGTTTTTTTTGGAGCATTTGGAGAGTTATGCTCACAGCCTAATCCAAAGTACTAATCCTAGTCTACTGTTGGTGGAGGATCCTAGAAAAAAAAATGTTCTAGATAGTTTTTAATTAACGTTCATTTTATAGCTGTTCTTTACTCAAAAGGGGTGCATGGAAGTGAAACGGATGGAATGATGACTCAATCCCCCAAAAATGCATCAAAGATGATAAGCATTCGTTTCTTTTCGATGAATGTCTATTTAAGGGAGAGAGAGAGAGAGTTATTTTCACTAACAAGCACTAATAAGGAATGTCTTCAAACAAAAAAATTTCAATCAAATCCAATGTGGTGCTAAAACTTTTTGGAAATGTCTTCTAATATGCAAATCA
The DNA here is from genome assembly GCA_010110895.2 of Picea sitchensis. Lineage (NCBI taxonomy): Eukaryota > Viridiplantae > Streptophyta > Pinopsida > Pinales > Pinaceae > Picea > Picea sitchensis. Next base: position 188,448 of record SNQJ01S0018621.1, on the reverse strand, counting down.
ATCATGAAGATGTCTCTTTATTTTTTGTGTGAAAATAATGATTAATTCAAAAGGACACTTCTCCTGCTAATTATCTTTTTGGATCAAGGAAACTCAGACAAACATAAGCTGGTTTTGTACAAACAATACACCCTCTTGTTGTGATCGAAAACAAGAAGAAAAAAAGAAAACAAAGAAAATCAAGAATTTCACACAAAAGAGAGATGTTTAAGAACAATGACCTCACCAAAAACCAAATGAAGAGATTCGTAGACTTCTGATGTCCTTCACCAGAGTTTCTTGCTCAATCAAAAAGGAGAGAAAAACAGTGCATTGGTTTCAAACTCCCAACAGCAGAAAAACTCAAAAATAATGAAGAAGGCTACAAAATCTAAACAACAAGGTATTTGTTCCTCAGAAGGAAGGATGTCAAATTTGAGTGGGAAGAAGCATTGACTCACAGAGAGGCTCAGCAAGTGAAACACAAAGACTGGACCTTGAAAAGGCAATTCTGGAAAGGTTTTTTCCAAAAGAGGGCTGGCGCTCTGGTGTAAAGGGCACCAGGTGTTATAGCACTCTGTCTAACACATCCAGGGAGCATTGGCGCTTTGTTAACATAGACACAGGGGCGCCAAGCTTAAAAATCTCATGAAAATGTCCAAAAATCCAAAATTTCAATCGAATTTTGGCAATCAAGCTGAGTGTGATGAGGTAAGGAGTTAATCAACACATGAAATCAAGAAAAAAGGGGTGAACAAAGTCTAAAAACAATCAAAGGGTAAGACAAGGTCTATGAGGAAAAATCAAAACCAAAAAGTTTCGATTCGATTCTCCCTAGTGGAGTCGCCAGTTTTTGTTGAAGGAAAATCTTCCTGCGGACAGGTAGATCTCCTCTTGAGAGCTAGACTCTTAACTCTTAAGACAAAAGACACTTAACATGGACATTGACTTCCTTTCAGATCTATGCAAACTAATGTATGAGGAGGAAGGAGAAAAGAAGTACCTTTTACCGGCGTTTGTCCCTGCACACTCCGAGTTGAGATCCAATCTTTTTCTCCTCGATGAGCCCTATAGACAATCAATAGTACAACCACTTCCTACTCTATTGATATTAGCTTGAAATAGACCTATCTATCAGAGACAAGTTCATGTGAGATTAAACACAAACTAGAAAGAAACAGGCCAAGTGTGTCATATTAATGAGAACAACGATGGAAGTAACTTACAACCGTAGATACGAATGCAACAACTTCGTCAAGTCCCCTTTGTCTAACCCTTTCTCAAAATATCCACGATCCGGATGACAACAACTTCACTGATTACTTTCCTCCAGTTCACTATATGTTTCCTATGAGATCATAGGTTTCATGCTTCCAATTCTTCCTTCTTTTTCACCATCATAGAGCTTGCTTATATAGGTTTAGAGAGGCCTAACCTCTTGAAGTATCTTTAGGGTAAGATGAGGATTTTCCTCCTTGAGTTAGGGATCTTCCCTAGTATCATGGTTGAACCAAGAATTCGAATGCAACTGCCTTCCAAGATTGAAAGATCTTCCCCTTATTCTCCTCAACAGATCAACTGCTGCCCAGAATAGGTAGCGCTCCCTCAAAAGGGCCATCAGAGCGCTATAACACTCTCTAGTAGGCTTTAGGGGGGTTCCATCGCTCTTGAAATCCATAACGATCCTTCAGAAGGGTTTTTTGGTGTTATAACGCTCCCTAGCACTTTATAGGGGAGCGCCAGCACTCCTAAGAGTGATATAGGGGAGCGCTCTCTTCTAAAACCTTAGATTCAATGATTCTTTCAGGTGGCAAGAGGTACTTAACTTCAGTTAACCATTCCTCTTCCTTCAAATCAAGTGTTTGAGCCATTTTAAGTGTCTTCTTAATGTCGTTATAAGTATGACATAAGCATCATGGCAGTATGCTTTGCTTGACACTTGCGACACTTATCAAAGCGAGTAATGTTGATGTGTAACAACCAGAAGTAGAAACTATCACAGAGGTACATCATCAAAATAATAAGACAGTCAAGGATCTATTTTCATGCTACCATGTATAGGAGGAAGCTTCGGATGAAGATGATCCGCGCGATATTTAGATCAAAGAAGTCTAAGGTGAGAGAGATTTGGAAGGACCACCCTTAGAGTCAGAGGCCATCTCTGCACCAATCAAGGTAAAGAAGGTTAACATCGGGACCGCCGAGTGGCCCAACAGGGTCAACATTGGAGACTACTGGGACAAATAGACACTAGAAAGTATCACAGAATTGTTGCACAAATACAACGACCTTTTTCCTGCAACCTTTACAGAGATGAAAGACGTAGCCGGAGAATTAGGAGAAATGAAGATACTACTCAGAACTGATGCGAGACCCATTAAAAAACAACCATATAGATTGAATCCCATATATAAACAAAAAGTTAAAGATGAGATTGATAGGATGCTCGAGGTTGGCATCATCGAACCAGTCGAAGAATCAGAATGGATAAGTTAGATGGTAGTACAGGACAAGAAACATGGAAGAGGGATCAGAATATGCATCGACTTGAGGAAGTTGAATGATGCATGCCTACACGACCCATTCCCCATGTCGTTCATGGATGAAATACTCAAGAACATAGGAGGCCACAAAGCCTACTCATTTACCGATGGATTCTTAGGATATCATCGAATTAAGATAGCACAAGAGGATAGACACAAGACCACATTTGCAACAGAATGGGAATCTTATCAGTATACAATCATGTCTTTCAGACTGAAGAATGCACCCGCAATATTTTATAGAGTGCTCATCGCAACATTTAAGGAGTTCATCCATCAATTCCTCGAAGTATACCTGAATGATTGGACGGTCTATAGCCTGTTAAAAAACCATGTGGAAGTGTTACGACTGATGCTAGAATGATGCAGACAGTGCCAGATATCACTAAATATCAAAAAATACATATTTGGAATACCATTTGGGATACTATTGGGACACATAGTATGCAAAGAGGGTTTTCTAGTGGATCCAGCCAAAATCGCAATCATTGTTAATCTACCAGTGCTAAAAACAGTCCGCCAACTCAGAGAAACATTAGGACATACAAGATATTACATGAAATTCATCAAAGGCTACGCACATATTACAACACCAATGGAAAAAATGTTAAGGAAGGATACAAAGTATTAATGGAATGACGAGTGCCAACATGGTCTGGATACCCTAAAGGAAAATATGGTCACCGCACCCGTATTGGTATTTCCAGATTGGGAGAAGACATTCCATGTACATGTAAATGCATCAACGATAGCACTTGGAGCTATCTTGGCACAACTAGGAGCAGGAGACTTGGATCACCCGATAGTGTTTGCAAGAAGAAAATTGTCAAATTCAGAACAAAATTATAACACGACAGAAAGAGAAGGCCTAGCTATGGTTTATGAACTACAGAAGTACATACATTACCTATTGGGAAAACACTTTAAGATGTTTACAGATCACTCAACCCTGAAATACCTAGTCAACAAGCCAGTGTTGGGGGGGGGAGAATATGTCGATGGTTATTACTATTTAAATAATTTGACTTTGAGGTAATAGTTAAACAAGGAAAAAAGAATGCAGGGCCTGACCACATATCGAGGGTCACAAATGGATAGTAACCAACGAATTTACAGGACAAATTTCCAGATGCACAACTATTCTCAGTACATATTTCTGACGATTGATTCGCAGAGATCATCTAGTAATTAAGCAGATGTACTACACCATAAGAATATACCACTGTGCAGAAGAAGAACCTGGTAGTCCACGCAACTGACTATCAATTGATCACAGGACATCTATAAAAGATGGGTGCAGATAGCATCTTACAAAGATACGTATTAGCCCACGAACGACCAAGAATTTTAGCAGAAGCCCATGAGGGAATAACAGGAGGGAATTATGTAGGAAAAGCTACTGCGCAGAAGGTACTACACATAGGATTATGGTGGCCAACGATCCACAGAGACTAGAAAAAATATTGTCAGCAATGTGATGTCTGTCAAAGGGTAGGCAAACCCAATAGAAGGGACGAGATTCCACTATGACCACAAGTGAGACTTTAGGTATTTGAAAAATGGGCAATAGACTTCATGGGACTTATTAACCCACCAGCCAAAAGAACAGGGGCAAGATATATTATCACCGTGACAAAATGCCTAACAAGATAGGCGGAAGCCACGCCAGTAAAATATTGCAGTGCAGAGATAGTTGCACACTTTTTGTTTGAAAAGGTAATTACTAGATTTGGGTGCCCAAGAATTTTGATGAGAAACCAAGGAACTCACTTCATAAACATCACCATCCGAGCGATGCTGGAAGAGTTTGAAGTTCATCACCAGAAAATCACACTGTATCATCCATAGGAAAATGGAAGGGTAGAAGCCTTCAACAAAATTATATAAAATGCCTTGACAAATATATGCAACGTCAACAGGGATGATTGGGATCTCAAGGTACCAAAAATACTATGGGCATATAGAACCACATGTAAAAATCTGACTAGCCACACACCATTCAAACTAGTCTATGTTCAAGAAGCAGTAATTTCCTTAGAATTTTTAATACCCAGCCTATGTGTAGCAGCCATTACACAAATGATAGAATGAGGCACAGTACATAAAAGACTTAATTAGTTACTATCAATGGAGGAAGACCAAATCTTGGTAGGATTCCATCAACAAGTACAGAAAGCAAGAGACAAATCTTGGCATGACTGCCACATCAAGAGGAAGATGTTCAAGGAAGGAGATCTAGTATTACTCTACAATAGTAAAGAGTTACAACACCCAGGAAGCTAAGAATGCATTAGCTAGGACCATACGAGGTAAAAACTATCATGGAAAGAGGAGTTGTACAGTTACAAGATCTAGCGGGAACAAAACTCAAAGGAATGGTCAATGGGAGCTAGCTAAAGTTGTACAAGGACAGTCGACCACCCACCACGTAGTAATATATATATATATATATATATATATANGACAAGCTGCATATGAAACACAAAGCCAGCAAGGGAAAAGATAACGACCATATCGAAAAAGGAAACACACGGGAAAGACCGGCAAAAGAAGGCTGACAGGACAATAAGAAGAAGAGTTAAAGCAAGGCAAGGACGGATGGGATGTCACATTAAATGTGCCAACTAGAGACGACAGAGAAGGCATAATGGCAAGTACGAAACCACTGCAGATGCATTGAACCTACAGTTATGGTGCATTAAACGCACGATGGAGGAAACATCCTCGACAAGATTCATGATGAGCCCATACAACACACAAGCACAACAACAGTTAGTCTATTTACGGAAGGAGAACAGGAAAAGAGTAATAGCAGCAAGAACAAACAGAGTGAAACCATAGAGCTCACCAAATCCATTCAAACCCTGCAAATGTTCGACAGACACCATTATGGCACCACCAAATCTCGCAGAACCAGGACATATAGCCAAATCAACCAAGGCTCTCACAAGGTTGCAAGAACCACCGGAAGAATGCAAACAAGCCCCAGAAATCGCCGATATTGACAAAATATTTTCGCTAAAGGAAATTCTAGTAGAGTCTACACCCATACTGGAGGCCCCAAAACCACAAATAGAGGCCATGGAATAGGATACATGACGTAGCCACACCCGCAGGCACGTCCGCTCATAGGATCTTATCTTCCTCATGGCCCGAAGAACTCTTAAATAGCTCTTCTATTTCCCTATCGGGAAATCCAGACCCACAAAACTCTTCACGCGATACCCTCTCTGCACTTGGAGGATCCGACTTCGCAATTTCGCGAGGTCAGTGATCGAATGCTGTAATCTTGGATCATCGAGACCCGACACCTCAGTCAACGCTGACCTTTCCTTCTATTTCGAAACTTTCCTTATTGCGATTTCGACACTCGCAGTGTCGAGCAACTTGTTTCTCCGAACCCGAATCTCGATGCGCCGAAGCTTCGATGCGCTCGCGAGTTGACTTTTCCACTCCCTGTCACCTCATCAGGATTTTGGACTTCGCTATATCACGAATCCTGATGTTAATGTTTCGGTACTTCTCACTGTGAAACCCCGATGAAGCATGCCACCTGTTCACTCCTCTAACGCCTATGGCCCCACACTATTCTCGTACCTGTCGGAATATCGCGTATCGCAATATCGCGATTCCCATTGCTATATTTCAGAGTTTCGATCCACAAAACCCCGATACATGATATAGGTATAGATCCAACGACCCTTGTGGCTCGGATCAATGACTTTTCCCCTCCTAAGCTTTTAGCCTTTAGAGAATATGACGCCGTATCTCCCTTGCACCTCCGCAAGATCTAACGGCCCACAGATTATCGTGAATTCTCCTCAGAGAATACCGACTGTTCGTTCCTCCTGATGAGGCCTACGAAATGACTAAGTGTTCCTCCACGAAACTCATCCAACTGCACACAACTTGCGACGCTTCTTACAAACTTCCAGTCGCAGCTTCCCTGCACTTTCCTTCAACAACCTTGAAGGCTTTATCCTTCCTGAGCTTTTATAAAAAACCCTTTGCACACACTTCTTGCGGCAACCTTCAAACACGTCTAAGTGTTTGAACCCTTTCAACTCTGTGCACACCTGCAGCAATAGTCCTTCAACTCTCACTCAGGTTCACAACCCTGAACTTCACTCGGCCTGCGCACTCCTTGCACGGATCCTGTGCCCAACTGCACCCTTGGGATGAATGAGAACAAAAGTTATCTCTAATTGAACCCTCTGTCAACGCCCTCCTTTCGGACACTTCAACTGCACTCCTTGCAGGAATTATCTGGCTCAAATAGAGAAACAATTGAAACTCATTCCTTCTTCCTCTCAGACTTCAATTCAAACATGAAATCATATACACAGCATATAAAAGCAAATGTATAATAGGAAGGAAACATCCATGAGAATATCATTCAACATCAATACACAGAGAACAAACACAAAACCATGAATCTGAATTAATATCTTCTATTAATTCAAGTATCTGTACATGGGTGTTCTTACACAGCTCTCTGCATGCTCTTGCTCCAATGCTTCTAACTATCTTCCTGAATAATGTTACAATGCACAATGAAGGTGTCTATATCCTGTTTCCCTCTTGCGTTCTACAACTGTCTAGTCTAGAATTAAATTCTATCTACTTTACATTAACTATCTTAAATGCCATCTACCTACTAAGGATGAGAGCTAAAGTCTCAAGGTATGTTAACAATTACAAGTGCGCTTCATTAAATTTCCACGTTAATGTTTGTGCATCAAATCTAAGAGCAACTCAAAATTTGTGCTGGCTCGTCCAACTGTCCTTTAGCTTCCGCGCTGGCTCGCTTGATGTTGGTGATGCTCCTGCATCATACTCCCTCGCTTGAAAACTTTCATGGGATCCTATCCATGAGCTCCTGAATGGTATGTCCATGCTTTTGTATCTCCACTTCAGTCTCCCAGCTGGCATCTTCAACTGGATGGTTCTTCCATAAGGTCCTCCAAAAATTCCCTATGAATTTTTTATCTCGATTAGAAACAATGCTCCTTGGAAAACCATGAAGTCGAATGACCTCTTTGAAAAACAGGTTCACGATGTGAGTCGCGTCACTAGTCTTCTAGCATGGGATGAAGTGTGCCATTTTGGAAAATCTATCCACTACCACAAATATTGAATCGCAACATCTTTGTGTTCTTGGAAACCCCAATACAAAATCCATGCTAATCGCATCCCACGGTCTCTCTGGTATGGGCAATGGTTGATAAAACCTTGCATTCTTCTTCCTCCCCTTCGACTGCTGGCAAATTCTGCATCTGTCTACAAATCTCTTGACGTATGATTTCATTCGTGGACAAAAATATGACTCATTCATATTTGTGAATGTTTTGTCATGACCAAAGTGCCCTGCTAATCCTCCACTATGTTTCTCCTTTAACAAATTCTCCCTCATGGAGAATTTTGGAATACACAGTCGATTGCCTCTGAATATCAATCCTTCCTGGATCATGTATTCTATCCACGTGCTCCTATTTCTGAGAATTGGATTCTCAGCTTCTTCATACGCTTCTCCAAAATCCGGATCATCTGCGTACATGTCCCTGAGATCATCAAAGCCTAACGTTTTGACTCTGAACTCCTGCAATATCAAACACTTCCTTCTCAAAGGATCAACAACTTTGTTTGCAATACTAGAAATATGTTTAATCACAAATGTGAAATTCTGCATATACTCAACCCATTTTACATGTTTTTGATTCAACTTCTCATGTTGATTCACAAACTGCAGTGCATGATTGTCACTGTACAAGACAAATTATTTCGGGATCAAGTAATTCCTCCATTTCTTTAATGCCTGTATGATAGCATAAAACTCCTTATCATATGTGGAGTACTTCAATTTTTCCTCATTCAGATTCTCGTTGAAGTATGCTATCGGCCTGTCTTCTTGACTTAAGACTGCCCCGATTGCAAATCTGCTTGCATCGCATTTCACCTGAAATGTCTTCTGGAAATCCGGCAACACCAACACTGGTTGTTCTGTAATATTCCTCTTCAACAGGTTGAAACTCTTTTCAGCCTCTTCAGTCCAGTGAAAAGACTTATGCCTTTTCTTCACTGTATCCATCATCGCTGCGCTGATTTCACTGAAATTCCTTATGAACTTCCGGTAGAAACTAGCTAACCTGTGAAAACTTCTCACCTCAAATATGTTTCTCGGTGATGGCCAATTCTTGATTACCTACACCTTATTCAGATCCATCCTCAACTCATTTGCTGAAATAACAAACCCCAAGTAAATGAGCTCTGTCTTCATGAATGAGGACTTCTTCATGTTGATCAACAACTTTTCCTATTGTAGTCTCTGCATCACTATAGCCAAATGCTTCAAGTGCTCTGCCATTGTCTTACTGTAGATCAATATGTCATCTAAATACACAATGACAAATTTCTCGATGAACTCCCTTAGGACTTCGTTCATCAACCTCATGAAGGTACTTGGTGCATTTTTCAAGCCAAACGGAATAACAAGCCATTCATACAACCCTTCGTTGGTTTTGAATGTTGTCTTCCATTCATCGCCTTCTCTCATGCGAATCTGGTGATATCCAATTTTGAAATCAATCTTTGAAAAATATTTTTCTCCACTCAAGCAATCCATCAGATCATCCATCCTCGGAAATGGAAATCTATACCTGATGGTTATCTTGTTGATTTCCCTTGAGTCAGTACACATTATCCAACCTCTGTCTTTCTTCGGACTGAGTATTGTTGTAACAACACATGGACTCAAGCTTTCTCTGACCAAACCTTTGTCCAATAACTCCTGGACATGCCTTTTAACCTGTTCATTCTCTTGCGGCGTCAATCTGTACACGACTTTATTTGGCAAACTGGCTCCTAGTATGAGATCAATATGATAACTCACACTTCTAATCAGTGGCAACGAATGAGGTAATTTTTCCACTATGATGTCAGCGAACTCTTCCAGCAGTTCCTGAATTTCATCTGGTAAATTGTCCACTCTTGTGCTAGTCAGAACAATCTTCGGTTTCTTGACCACAATGAACTGTGGATCCTCCTTCTTCTTAACCTATGTAAGAAGTTCCTTCCCACTCATGAGAAGTACAGTGTTTCTTACTTCCGGCTTCACCTCCTCATCTTTTATCGAAAGCAACATGTGTTTCCTCCCATTCTTCTCCAGGGTGTATGTGTTCATTCACCCATCATGAATCACATTTCTGTCATATTGGCATGGTCTACCCAGCAATAGATGACAAACATCCATGGGAATGAAATCACATAAGATCTTATCATTATATCCTCCTATCTTGAATTCAACTAAACACTGTTTAGTAACAGTTACCTGGTGTCCTTTTTGTAGCCATGAAACTCTATATGGGATTGGATGATCAGTCATCTCTAGCTCCAGCTTCTCTACCATCTCTGTAGATACGAGATTATCCGTGCTACCACTGTCCACTATGACCTTGCATACCCTGTCCTTGGTCTTGCAAGCAGTTCTGAAAATTCTGGTCCTTTGGACTGAACTTTCCACCTCTTTCTCGGGTGTCAAAAGGACTTTTCGCATCATGAGCGATCTTCCGCCTTCTACATCTTTGCCCTCAACATCCCGCCTCTGTGCTTCAGAGATGTGAGATTCTCCAATGTCCTTATTTTTCTCTGGACACTCGTAAGACTTGTGTCCATTCTTTCCACATGTGAAACATGTAATTACTCCACCTCTTCCTCTTCCTCTGCCTCTAGTACAAGGAAAAGTGTTGTTGTCAACATAATCTCCTCTTTGCCCATTATGATGCCCTCTCTTTTCAGCATATTGTTGCCCTCGCTGTGAGGTTCCGCCTCTCTCAATACGAGTATGAGGTTTCTTCCATTCCTCTTTGGGCTTCTGGAATTTTTCTTGGTCAACTGCTTTTCCTCTGGACTGACTTATGCCTTGGCCCCTCTGAATCTACTTTCGGCTCAGCTTCTCTTTTTCTTTCAGAGCCATTTGATAAGCATCTTCCACCATTCGGATGGTTACCATGCTCATCTCATCCTGGATATCATATCTCAGGCCATTCATGTATCTGGAAACTTTCTCATCATCGCTCTCCCGATGACCTGCCCTGATGTTCAGTTTATAGAATTCCTCAGTGTATTCTTTTACTGTCATCAGCTTCTGTCTCAGGTTTTGCATCCTCCTGAACAGATTAATTTTATAATCTCTCGGGATGAATTTCATCCTCATCTTTGCGATCATTCCTTCCCATCTCTTGATCTTCTGCTTTCCCTTGCAGTGTCTATCAGCTTGTAGTTCATCCCACCACAATGTTGTATGTCCCTTCAATCTCGTGACAGCATGCTTGAATTTCTTGTCCTCTTCGACATCTTCCTAGTCGAAGTATGTGTCTAGAGCTCTAATCCAATTTAGAAGCCCCTCTGCATCCAAATTTCCCTCGTAAACTAGAATGTCCATCTTGGCTCTTGCACCCATCCTGGCAATTGCTCTAATCAAACGCTCATTTGATGCATCTTCAGCTGCAACTTCTTCTTCACGTTCAACCTCTATTTCACTATCGGAATCACTAAGATCCCCCACACTGGTTGCGCATCTTTGCGTTGTCTCCATGTCTTCGAGTCTTTCTCAGAGGTCACGCATTTGTCTCTCTATGGCTGGATCTACCATCTGCCTGCCTCTTCTCCTTTGCATTTGCCTATCCTCTGGATCGGGTGACTGTCTGTCTCTCCTTGGTGGCATGGTGAATTCTCTTTCTCTACTACAGAAAGCAAAGAACCTCTCTGCGCTCTGATACCTGTAATGTCCCCCACCTCTTAGAGAGGTGATGAGGAGACTCAGTGGCCTGGGCACCCCCACTAGGTCATAGTCTCACACTGAGGGGGGAAAAAGTCAAGAAT
>SNQJ01S0018621.1:165142-177036 GCA_010110895.2 Picea sitchensis | reverse complement strand
AAAATGGTCAGATCTTTGCTTGTGCTTCTACATCTTGAATATATTGTGATCTCCATGTGTTGATGAATCTTGTATGCACTTAATAACTCAATAAATTAGTAGTAGTTAGTGATTCCAAGAAAGAATTTGTCTTGGGATCATTACAACCTAACTGACGCAGCTGCACCCACAGACATGTCCACTCATAGGATCTTCTCTTCCTCACGGCCCGAAGAACTCTTAAATAGCTCTTTTATTTCCCTATCGGGAAATCCACACCCACAGAACTCTTCGAGCGATCCCCTCTCTGCACTCGGAGGATCGGACTTCACGATTTCGCGAGGTCAGTGATTGAACGTTGTACTCTCGGATCACCGAGACCCGACACCTCAGTCAACACTGACCTTTCCTTCTATTTCGGAACTTTCCTTATCACGATTTCGACACTCGTGGTGTCGAGAAGCTCGTTTCTCCGACCCCGAATCCTGATGCGCCGAAACTCCGATGCGCTCGAGAGTTGAATTTTCCACTCCCTGTCACCTCATCGGGATTTCGGACTTTGCTATATCGCGAATCTTGATGTCAATGTTTCGGGACTTCTCGCTGTGAAACCCCGATGAAGCGTGCCACCTGTCCACTCCTCTGACGCCTGTGGCCCCACACTATTCTTGTACCTGTCGGAATATCGTGTATCGCAATATCATGATTCCTGTTGCTATATTTCAGAGTTTCAATCCACGAAACCCTGATACACGATATACATATAGATCCAATGGCCCTTGTGGCTTGGATCAATGACTCTGCCCCTCCTGAGCTTTTAGCCTTTAGAGAATATGACGCCGTATCTCCCTTGCACCTCTGTAAGATCTAACGGCCCACGGATTATCGTGAATTCTCCTCGGAGAATACCAACAGTCCATTCCTCCTGATGGGGTCTGCGAAATGACTAAGTGTTCCTCCGTGGAACTTGTCCAACTGCACACGACTTGTGATGCTTCTTACGAACTTCCAGTCACAGCTTCCCTCCACTTTCCTTCAACAACCTTGAAGGCTTTATCCTTCCTGATCTTTTATAAAAAACCCTTTGCACGCACTCCTTGCAGAAACCTTCAAACACGTCTAAGTGTTTGAACCTTTTCGACTCTGCGCACACCTGCAGCAATAGTCCTTCAACTCTCACTCAAGTTTGTAACCCTGAACTTCACTTGGCCTGCACACTTCTTGCATGGCTCCTGTGCCAAACTACACCCTTGGGATGAATGAGAACAAAAGCTATCTCTAATTGAACTCTCTGTCAACGCCCTCCTTGCGAACACTTCAACTGCACTCCTTGTAGGAATTCTCTGGCTCAAATAGAGAAACAATTGAAACTCATTCCTTCTTCCTCTCAGACTTCAATTCAAACATGAAATCATATACACAACATATAAAAGAAAATGTATAACAAGAAGCAAACATCCATGAGCATATCATTCAGCATAAATTTACAGAGAACAAACACAAAACCATGAATCTGAATCAATCTCTTCTATTAATTCAAGTACCTGTACATGGGTGTTCTTACACATCTCTCTGCGATCTTTCTCCAATGCTTCTAAATATCTTCCTGAATAAGGTTACAATGCACAATGAGGGTGTCTATATCCTGTTTCCCTCTTGTGTTCTACAACTGTCTAGTCTAGAATAAAATTCTAACTACTTTACATTAACTATCTTAAATGTTGTCTACCTACTAAGGACGAGAGCTAAAGGCTCAAGGTACGTTTACAATTACAAGTGTGCTTCATTAAATTTCCACATTAATGTTTTCGCATCAAATGCAAGAGAAACTCAAAATTTGTGCTGGCTCATCCAGCTATCCTTTAGCTTCTGCGCTGGCTCGCTTGATGTTGGTGATGCTCCTACATCAATACACCAACAACAATGCATGAACCCCAACACAAATAAGAAGAAACCCACCAGGAAACACCACAAAAGAACACCGAAGCGGTTGTAGGAGCCACTAGAAATGCACATAGCCCAGATGCAACGGTGCAACCAGACACCCCACAAAGACCCATCCCAGATTCTTTTTTGGCCGAGCCGACGGGTGAAATAGCCATGGCATGGGAAGAATGGATGGCGAAGGAGAAACCAAAATCTGTTGGAACCCTGACCCAACCATTGATGTAGGAGGACCAAATTCAGATACCAAGCTCACCTCAAAAGAAACCGACTGCAAAGATTATGCTACCTCACATACCAGAGGGATTACAGGTTGACGGACAACTATTAGGTCACATCGGGAAGCTCAAGTATTTTGACTATGACATAGTAGATGACACCAAATATCCAGATCTTTCACCGCAGTTTTTTATGCAAAAAATAGTCCTGAACCAACTCGGAGAATCCATCACTTAGCCACACTAGTGGGCCACTGGACTAGACAAAATAGGAATTCTAGGGTTGTTGAAGATACCACACTTTGGTAGAGGCCAATATACGATGACATGAGTCAAACAACTGTTAACAGTTATGCATGGAGGGGACATATGGTTGGACAAACGTGTCCACATAACGGTCGAACTTGTTGCGCAGATAATAAGCCTACCCACCAGGGGTATGAATCCCACGTTGATTCTGGACGATAAGTCCAAGGAAAAAACATTGGCAGAGGAGATGAAGAAGAAATATGGAACTGATAGGGGAACAAGAGGCATTATAATTAAATGGATCAATGATGTTTTGACACAATTGGGCGCAAAAATCTTAGCCTGCAAACTGCTAAGAAAATGTCACAAATATGAAGTACCAGCAGGAGTCATTGTTGTTGCAGCTCAGTGCGCAAAAGGCACCTTCATGAGTTGGGCTCCATACCTATCAAACTTGTTCCAAATAGACTACAAATATGTGCAAGATGTAGGTACAAAATTTCATTACTCATGGATGATCATTCTCATAGCTTTCATGGGATGGCGAGAACCAAAATATGTCGTATTTGCTACCAGACCACAACTAGGGGGAGCAAGATATCGTGTCCTAAGAGTTGGGCCACTAGCCAAGAATAAGAATGAGAAATAAATTGTATTCTAAGCATACATATGGGAGATATAGGAAGCAATCAGTCGAGCATGGAGAATAACACTAGAGGTTTTTGCACGATACGAGGGCATAGCTAATTTATGGGCTAGGTGACAAGCCATATAGATATAGCCAAGTCAAGACCCAGATAAATAGTGGCTACAGATGTGCTACTATGTCACCGAGGGTGATATATACATGATCATCATTGAATGGCCTGATGAATGGAGGATCCCAACTATACCCAGAGGAGTACCGACACAAACAACAAAAGGAGGGGTTGCGTAGGCTGAGACACAACCTCCACAAATCCCAGTACCTAAGAGATGAAGAACGAGCCAACCTAAGTTAACTCAGGGAGACGATGGCTCAGAGAAGCCAGGGATCCATAAGGGAGGAACATAAACCACCCAACCGACCAATGGAAAGAAGAAACTGGTTGAGGGAGCATAGGAAACTGCATCGAATCCCATCACACAGGAACCAGGGGGGGCTAAGAGACCATAGGTACAGGACGCAGGTGTGCGCAAGAAAACGAAGGCACAATGACCACCAATGAATTACACAATCACAGAGGATGATGGAGAGATGATTTCCAGGATGGTCTAAGACTTCCTCGTAGAAGATTTCGATCATGCCGCACACCACTGAGATAAATTGCAGAAGGCACTGATAGAAATGAGACAACTCCTTAAGAAATTCGGGGAAGCCCAGATCATGAGTAGCAGTAGAGTCACTGATCCATTGACCACACAGGCCACAGAAAGGGTGGAGGTAGAATAATATGGCCCAGTTCTTCCGATACCACATTGTTAACGATATTTCTTCTAAAGGGGGTTAGAATGCAAAAGAATGGGTTAAAACCCACTTGTCCTAAGTTTTGAATGTAAATGTGTTCGTGGTAAACAGTGAACGGATCTGGACGATGTGCATCTGCGTGCCCAAATCAACGACATATATGAGATTCTGGACCCCCCCTCCTTTCTACCTTTAAGCGGAGGGGGGGGGCTCGGAATTGGGAGCGCATCTCTTCAACGGCTCTGATCGAAGTGCCCGGATCAACGACGATAAAGGCAATTCTGGACCCCACTTGCCTTTATACCTTTAAGAAGAGGGGGGGGGTCCGGAATTGGGCGCGCAGCTTTCCAATGGCCAAGATCAGCGCACCCAGATCAACGGTGCTTGGACAATCCCGTCCTTCTCAGCTGCGCTGTGTTTAGCCATCGTGGGCCCTTCTTCCATCATGTCATCTTCCAGAACCACCTCTCCCCCCGCGGACGTGTGTCATCTGTCCTTCTCCACTCTTTAGTCTAGGTGGTCCTTTCCCCATCTCATCGTCCACTCACCACCTGCCACATGTCTCTTCCCCTCGACGTCAGCCTCCCACTAAAATGTGTCCATCACATCTACTCTCCTGCCTCCTCCGCTTATTGCCTTTTGCCATGTGTCTCCCCTGTAACCTCTATCGCTCCCTCATCGCTTCTTACTCCACTCCCCGCTGTTTTGGCCCCATCACTCCGTTCCCGTGCCCTAACTTCCGCGCTGGCCTCCATGCCTATTCTTTAAGCCAGTCAGTTACTCCAGGTGGAAGCGCGGGAGGCCCTCCACATCCCGAAGGTGCCGAGTTGGCTAGGCCATCCTCAATCCTGATGAAGCAGTTATTGAAGCGGTTGGTGGTGGTTAGACATCGCCTCCCCCATAATGGGAAAACATGGCAATGAATTAAAGGCACGTCGATTCGTCGTTGGAACTGTCAAAGAGTTAGATTGCGTCTGACATAAGTTGCACAACCTTTCAGAGGTTGATTGTAAGAAATCCATGCAGATGCAAAGCTTTCAATGCAGTGTCTTGATTTCGCTGTTGTTGTCATTCTGAGTATATGAAGGCGTTTTCACCATTTTTGTAGGGATTGATGGTAGAGATAAGGTCCTGACTGTAAAGTTTCAACAACCATTCTAATTCTCTGGGTGGTGCCTCTGTGTTTGAGATTTATTGTTCTATGACAAACAGTTTCCCTTTTCCATCTATGTTTTCGTCTCATACTAGGGAGTTCATGATAGAATGATTCGCATGGATTGTTACAGTTATGTAATGATAAAGGATTTGTTGTGACATTATTGTATTCTCCGGTATTTTGTGTTTGAATGTAAAAGGATCTTGCGTTCGAATTCTTTCTTCTCCAGTCTGTTACAAACCTGATGTTTATGATAGACTTTCGCACTCTTCTCATGCAATTCTTCCCCCTACTCGCCCTTATTACAACTCATTGTTTGAAGTTTATCAAGACCTCACTCGTTCATGCATACCTAGCCTAGTTTCAGAGTTGAGACGAGATTGTTCTGAGTGTGCTTCCATTTGATCACCCCTTTTAAACAAATCATGACATTAAACTGATTGGTATCAGGCTCTGCTCCTGCAAGAAATCTAGGAGTGACTTCTGACGCTAACATTTCTGGTGCCGTTGCCGGGGACAAAGTTGAATATTTTCCCTGGATTTGAACGACAAAGATCAACTGATTCTGAAGGTGCATCAGATATCAGAACTTGAAGATTGCTACTGTGCACCTGGCGACTCCATTGTGAAGACTCCGCTGGGGAGATACTGCTCTATAAATTGTGGCTTCGAGAGGCAGAAACATGAGGTCTAATCCACACTTGCCTTTAGCTACACCACAAGCTAACTAGGAAGCAGTGCGCAGAAAGGGAAATAGATCTGCAAAATAAGTTTCCATCGCCGAAACAGGTAATACGCCATCCCCTTCTGTGAGAACTCCATTTTCTTATTCTCAGCTTCCTAGTCGTCCTTCCTCTGAGGTTTCCCATTTTCTGAACTTTGGGAGTGTTCCTGCTGAGTTTTCTCCTCCTGGTCTGGTATAGGAAAGAGAGATCCTTGTCACTCCCCCCTCCCTGGAAGCTATGCCTCAACACAGACCTTAAGCTCTTGAGGGTTTCATCACCCCTCCTTTTACTGATACTACTACACAGAGAGAAGCGTCTGCACATTCAGGTCCATTGGTTCTCTCCCTATTTTCTCTGTTGTCTCCTCCAAGAAACTCTTTTCCGACATCTCCCGTCCATACTCCTTCTCCTTCGAGTTCTCCTCTACCTAATATTCCTATGGCTGGTGCTAATCCCCCTCTGAATAGAATGGATGCCATAGTTGCTTCTATATATGCTCCTTTAATCCTACCACATCATATGAATCCCCTCTCTGCTGGAGACTATTTGAAATACATGCCCAGGTTCAGTGGGGAGGGAGACATAACTGCTGAGGAGCACTTGGATGCTTTTTACAGTTATGCAGACAACCTAAACATTGAAAATGAAGATGTCTGGATGAGAGTCTTTGTCCAGAGCCTGGAGGGTGAGGTTAGGAAATGGTTTAGAGGACTAGCCCCCGGATCTATTGCTGGAATTGAGGCTCTGGATAGTGTTTTCCTGAGACAGTGGGGAGACAAGAAGGATTATATCTATTACATGACAGAGTTTGGGTCTCTGAAGAAAATGGATGGAGATTCTGTCTCTGACTTCTCCAAAATATTCAATAAAATGTATAGCAAGATTCTTGCAGAGATTAAACCCTCAGAAGCCTCTGCTCAAATTTCCTATGCTGGTGCATTTGACCCTGATTTCTGTCTCTTATTAAGAGAAAGAAGAGACACCTCTTTAGCTCAGATGTAAGATGCAGCTATAGAAGTGGAATCCAACATATTAGCAGCTGACAGGCTAAGGAACCAGGCCGACGCAGACAGAAGAAAGGAAAAATCGAAAGCCTCAACTTTCGGCCCATCACTTCCCCACCCTCAAGTAAATGAGCTAACCCAAGTGATGAACTTCCTAAAAGAAGAGATGGATAGATTGAAGGTGGAAAGGAAGAAGGTGAACAAGGGCCCTCAGGGCATTGAGAACAAAGGGGGTTTTAGAAGGCCAAATTATATTTCTCCCCCAACTATACACAGAGAGAAAGGAAGAGACAGGGACGACCAAAGAATTCAGGCTCCCTTTCAGAACAATTTTGTGGTTGATGAAGAAGAAGGGGAAACAGACGAGCCTGAGCCTAAAATCAACTGCTTAGAAGTCACTCCTCCTTTCCCTCATCGGACTCAATTGGCATACAAGGAGTCCCTCATGGACAATCAGCTAAATGAATTGAGCAAGGGAGACAAGGTTAGCGGTGGCCGAGGCAGGTATAACCCGAGGTCCGACAAAAAAGAAGGAGTACCTAATGTTCCCGAGCCATCCACTAGAACGGAGAAATATGCTAATGAAGTAGCAGACGCTCACAGAGGTAAGAAGGCCCAATCTCTCTCTCCCATTGTCCACAATCATGTTCCTAAAATAAGAGAAATTCCAAAGCTTACATCCTCTTTTAATTTTGAGCATGAGATTCAAAAGATCAGGATCCCTGTGCCCCTCACTGAGCTAATCAAACATGAAGAATTCAAAAAACGCTTCTCTGACCTTTTGAAATATGAAGCTTCATGTCCTCCCACAGACTCCATAAACCTCCAAGATGAAAGGCCAGCAGTTGTCTTAGGCCCCATGGTAGAAGACATAGATGATTCATCCCCTCCTTTCTACACCTCCCTGAATATACACAATAAAGTGTTGCACAACTGCTTGATGGATTCACGGGCCTCTCACAACCTCATGCCCAAAACTGTCATGGAGGAATTAGGATTGGAAGTCACTCGAGCCTATCATGACCTCTATTCTTTCGACTCCAGGAGGGTTCAGTGTTTGGGAGTCATCAAGGACCTAATAGTTTCCCTGTTTCAGCTTCCCATGAAGAGTATGGTCATGGATATTGTGGTAGTTGACGTCCCCCCTAAGTTTGGCAGTTGTTGTCAAGATCTTGGATAAAGAGACTGGAGGGAACCTTGCAGATGGATCTCACATATGCCACCATTCCAGTGTTTGGAGGGGAGCATAGGAGACTGTACAGAGAAGCCCAACTGGCCTATATAATCAGTGATGAAGCCAACCCTACCAATCATCCCATCTATGCGTTGGACACTGATTTAGGCTCCAGTTTACTACAGCTCACCCACACCCCTGAGGCTCCTTTACAGATCAGAAAGCAACCCATTCTTAATCATGAGACGCCCACTCCAACCACCTCTATTTGGAATATGTTCTTTGATGGAGCTTCCTCCAGTATGGGTGCAGGTTCCGGGATAATATTCGTGTCCCCTTGTCAAGAGACCATCTCTCTGTCATACAGGCTGGAATTCGAAGTCACCAACAATGTGGCAGAGTATGAAGCTCTGGTTCTGGGATTAAGAGTTGCAAAGGAAATGGGAATAAGGGAGATGGATGTGTTCGAGGATGCAGAATTGATTGTCCAGCAGGTCAAAAATGTTTATCAGGCTAAGCATCCTCGACTCAAGAATTACAGAAACGAGGTATGGGACCTAGTTGATAATTTCTTCTTGGCTTTTAACATCTCTTTCATTTCAAGGGAAGAAAATGCTCCAACCGGCTTTTTATCTTTCATAGCTAGTGTGCTCGAAGTTCCCGTGCCAGCCACTGTTGGATCCGATGTTGAAATAAAGTATAGACCCTCTATACCAGAAAATGTCAAAAATTGGAAGGTATTTGAGGATGATCAGGAGATCAAAAAGTTCCTTCAATCTGTTGATGAATTTTCTGCATTACACATGGATGAGGATCCTGACATTGAAGGAGAACCTGACCGTCACCCTGGGGAGTTTTTGAATAAAATTGTTGACCACCAGATTATTCAGCTACCAAGCAATCACATACCAGAAGGACTAATCCCATTAGAAAGGTTGTTTGATGGGAATGATGTGGCAGAAAAGGCTAGAGTTTCAGGTGATGACATTGGCACAACTAAGTGCAACATAGGCACACCAGAGGAGCCAAAGTTTGTCAAGTTGTCAAGAAGTTTGACTGAGGAGCAGAGAGCCGGATATACTAAGTTGCTGAAGGAGTTTGCTGATGTGTTTGCATGGACCTACGAAGACCTCAAGACGTATGACACATCAGTTATTGAGCACAAGATCCCACTGAAGGAAGAGGCTAGGCCATTCAAGGAGAAGCTAAGACAGATAAATCCCACGCTGCTACCTATCATGAAGAAAGAAGTGAAGAAGCTGCTAGACGCCCAAATCATTGTCCCCTTGAGATATTCTGACTGGGTGGCCAACTTGGTCCCAGTAAGGAAGAAAAGCGGCGAAATCAGGCTCTGCGTTGATTTCAGAAACCTGAACAGAAGCTCAAGGAAATATAATTATCCCCTGCCCAACATGGAGCACATATTGCAGAAGGTCACCGGTGCTTCCAGAATATCCATGATTGATGGTTTCTCCGGATATAATCAAATATCAGTCATGCCTGAGGACAGAGAAAAACCATCCTTCACCACTCCTTGGGGCACGTTCATGTATGCCAAAATGCCTTTCGGACTGATGAATGCAGGAGCAACATTTCAGCGGGCCATGGACATAGCCTTCATCAGGGAGAAGGACCAGTTTGTGGTGATATATCTGGATGACATCATAGTCTTCTCCAAGATTGATAAAGAGCACTGCTGCCACTTAAAAAGTGTTTTCCTGAAGTGTCGGAGGTATGGCCTATCTTTAAACCCCAAGAAATCATTGTTTTCTATGCAGGAGGGAAAAATTTTAGGCCATAGAGTATCAGCAGAGGGGGTGAGAATTGATCCTGGCAGGGTAGAAGCACTTCAGACCCTGCCACTTCCCAGATCTAAGAAGGAAGTTCAGGCCTTTTTGGGGAAGATAAATTTTCTTAGGAGATTTGTTTCAAATTTTGCTGAGTTGGTGAAACACATCACAACCATGCTCAGGAAGGGAAATGAAGTGAAATGGACGGCTGAACCCAAGGAATCTTTTGTCCAAATAAATAAAGCATTGACTGAGACACCTGTGCTTATCAGTCCTGATTATTCTAAAGATTTCCTGATTTTTTCTTTTGCTTCCTGTGATACAATAGCAACAGTCTTATTGCAGAAAAATGGTCAGGGGCGAGAACAGCCTATTGCCTTCTTTAGCAAGGCGTTGAAAGATGTAGAACTCCGGTATGAGATCATGGAGAAGCAAGACTATGCCTTGGTGAAATCTCTCAAAGCATTCAGAGTCTATGTCTTGCATTCAAAGATCACTGCATATGTCCCTTCGGCCTCTGTGAAGGACATTCTTATACAACCTGACATAGACGGAAGAAGAGGTAAGTGGATTGCCAAAATTATAGAGCTCGATCTGGAAATCAAGCCCACCAAGCTGATAAAGGGGCAGGGTTTAGCCAAGTTGCTGGCTGAATCAAATTGTAGGGCCTTGGGAATCAATTTCATCAACGAGTGAGCTGAGTCATCCCACGCGCAGTCCCAGGATTCCTTACCACTAGTAGCATGTGCCTGGTACAAGGATATCTTGTACTTTCTACAAGAATTGAGGCCTCCTGATGGGATGGAAAAAAGAAAGGCAAGAGCTTTAAAGCTCAAAGCAGTAAGATATTTCCTCATTGACCAAGATTTGTACTGGAAAGACTCTCTGGGGGTATTACTAAGGTGTCTGAACCCACAACAAGCCCAGAAGGTTATGTTTGATTTCCATAGTGGTCTCTGTGGAGGTCATCATTTTTGGAAGACCACAGCTCACAAGATCCTCCGAGCTGAATATTACTGGCCCACCTTATTTCCCGATGTCTGCAGGGAAATTAGAGCTTGCATTAAATGCCAGCAGTTCTCAGGTAAGCAACAACTCAAATCTCTGCCATTAAAGCCTGTAGTAGTTTCGGCACCCTTTGGGATTGGATTTCATCGGGGAGATTCGTCCTCCCTCAAGTGGCCAGCACAGATGGATCCTGTCTGCAACTGATTATTTCACTAAATGGATAGAAGTTGTCCCTACCAGAATCACTTATCACAAAATGATTATCAGCTTCCTGGAAGATATCATAGCTAGATTTGGCTGCCCTAGCAAAATTGTCACTGATAATGCCTCCCCTTTTTGGTTTGAGCCTCTGGTCAAGTTCTGTGAACGATTCAAGATTTCACTGATTCACTCTACTCCCTATTATCCTCAAGGAAATGGACTGGTGGAGTCCTCCAATAAAAGTCTGATCAAGCTTATTAAGAAGCTACTAGAGGACAATAAAAGGGCCTGGGACTCAAAGCTCAAATTTGCTCTCTGGACTGATTGGGTGACAACTAAGAAATCCCTGGGCGTCTCTCCTTTCCAACTTGTTTATGGAATAGAGGTCGTTTTCCCCACTCAACTCGCCTTACCTGTGGCAAGTCTCCTCCAGGACTTTGAAGGGGAACCTAACCATGTACTCAGAAGGATTTATCAGATGGTAGAAGTGAAACAGATCAGAGAACAGGTCATGGATAGAGCCTGCAATCATCAGTAGAAGATCAAACATGCTTTTGATAGGAAGAACAGAAAGAAATAATTCAAGCAGGGTGACCTGGTACTCAAGTGGGACGCACCCAGGTAGGACAGGGGCAAGCACGACAAGTTTGATGCCCTCTAGTTTGGGCCTTTCAATATCCTTGAAGTATTTTCAAACACCACTTACAGGTTGCATGATCTAGAAGGAAAAGAAGTTTTTAGCAGCCCAGTAAATGGGCATTTCTTAAAAAAATGTTTTTTGTGAGCCGCAGTCGGCTCTTTTGTTTTGTTTTGTAAATATTTTTATTGTTTTTTTCTTTCAGCCTAATAAAGGACTCCATAGCCCAACAGCCAAGGAACTGAATCTGCAAAAGAGTTCTTAGAGCATCACAGGGGTGACTCTATCCCCCATGGAGCCAAATATTAACGATATTTCTTGTAAAGGGGGTTAGAATGCAAAAGAATGGGTTAAAACCCACT
>SNQJ01S0018621.1:149362-164981 GCA_010110895.2 Picea sitchensis | reverse complement strand
GGAGGGGGGGGGGGTCCGGAATTGGGCGCACAACTTTCCAACGGCCAAGATCAGCACGCCCGGATCAACGACGATTGGACAATCGCGTCCTTCTCAGTTGTGTTGTGTTTAGCCTTCGTGGGCCCTTCTTCCATCATGTCATCTTCCAGAACCACCTCTCCCCCCGCGGACTTGTGTCCTCTGTCCTTCTCCACTCTTTAGTCCAGGTGGTCCTTTCCCCATCTCATCGTCCACTCACCACCTGCCACGTGTCTCTTCCCCTCCACGTCAACCTCCCACTAAAATGTGTCCATCACATCTACTCTCCCGCCTCCTCCGCTTATCGCCTTTTTCCATGTGTCTCCCCTGTAACCTCTCTCAATCCCTCATCGCTTCTTAATCCACTCCCCGTTGTTTTGGCCCCATCACTCTATTCCCGTGCCCCACCTTCCGCGCTGGCCTCCACGCCTATTCTTTAAGCCAGTCAGTTACTCCAGGTGGCAGCGTGGGAGGCCCTCCACGTCCCGAAGGTGCCGAGTTGGCCGGGCCATCCTCAATCCCGATGAAGCAGTTATTGAAGAGGTTGGTGGTGGTTATACATCACCTCCGCCATAATGGGAAAGCACGACAATGAATTAAAGGCACGTCGATTCGTCGTTGGAACTGTCAAAGAGTTAGATTGCGTCTGACATAAGTTGCACGACCTTTCAGAGGTTGACTATCAGAAAGCCATGCAGACGCAAAGCTTTCAATGCAGTGTCTTGATTTCACTGCTGTTGTCATTTTGAGTATATGAAGGCGTTTTCACCATTTTTGTAGGGATCGATGGTAGAGCTAAGCTCCCGACTGTAAATTTTCAGCAACCATTCTAGTTCTCTGGGTGGTGCCTCTATGTTTGAGATTTCTTGTTCTATGACAAACAATTTCCCTTTTCCATCTATGTTTTCGTCTCATACCAGGGAGTTCATGATAGAATGATTCGCATGGATTGTTACAGTTATGTTATGATAAAGGATTTGTTGTGACATTATTGCATTCTCCGGTCTTTTGTGTTTGAATGTAAAAGGATCTTGCGTTCGAATGCTTTCTTCTCCAGTCTGTTACAAACCTGATGTTTATGATAGACTTTCGCACTCTTCTCATGCAAGTCTTCCCCCTACTCTCCCTTATTACAACTCACTGTTTGAAGTTTATCAAGACCTCACTCGTTCATGCATACCTAGCCTAGTTTCAGAGTTGAGACGAGATTGTTCCGAGTGTGCTTCCATTTGATCACCCCTTTTAAACAAATCGTGACATTAAACTGATGGGTGTCACTCTCTTCTCCTGCAAGAAATCCAGGAGTGACTTCTGACGCTAACACACATGCATATTCCACAATCTACATAAAGCCGAGCATGTTGCGAATGGATGAAATTGTGGGACAGACACCACTGAAGGATTTGGATCATATCCAATTAGTCTTGATATGGATTCCATCAAAAGAATTACACAAAATACAGGTTAGCATCAACCATGAGATGTAGGCTCGAGCACATAAAAACTTAGTAGAGCTACAACAAGCAACAAAGAAGCGAGAAGCTCTAGGAATAGTTTGCACACAGGCCCAATCAAAAACCAAGGAGGAGAAAGAACATAGAAACGAGATGGAAAGAAGAGTAGAAAAAGTTTTTGGGAAACTTCCAAGTACTGCACAAGGAAATGAACTCCGAGTCGTAGAGAAGATCGACCAGATTGCATAGGAAATTGATCAGTATCAAAAGGAGATTGAGACTCTCCACAGACATATTAGACCGACAAATCCACTAATAGTGAAGGAGCAATGCAACTGCAGGAGTTATAAAAATAGGTCAGCATGGTAGCCAACTTGCTAGATAAAGCAACACAACTTTGGACAAGGATGGAAGAGGATCCAAAAGTCCAACACTGGGACATGGAGGAGGAGAGGATCAATGCAACGATCCAAGAACTCAAGCAATAAAAAAAGACCATACCAATCCCAGAACGAGTCAAGGGAACACAAGAGCTAATGAAGATACAGGCATAACTTATCATTGCACAAACACAGAAACATGAGTATCAGGCTCAAATAGAACCGTTGCAGGAATGAGTAGCAGAAGTACTTGCACAGGTAGAAGAAGCCAGAAACCAAACAACATAGACTCAACTAGAATGCACAGGACTGATGAGTGAGGAAGTGGCAACTCATACAGTCGACACCATCAAGGAGAAAACCGTGCAGGCATTGACAAAAAGCAACAAAGTTGCAGGAACAGTTCCAGATGATCACCAAGGAGATCAAGGAAGCACAAATAAACTAGGTGAATTGAGATGAGTCACATGTCAGTGTTGGGGGCCTGTTGGCACTAGGCCGAAGAGGAAAGAAGAACGATCGTGGGAAAGAAAGCATGCAAAAAATTGAAGTAACAACTGACATAAGAGAAGCACATGTGCATGCAAGAAGGCGTGCACAAAGGAAGTGAGAACTGGAGAAGGAGAAACACACATATGGGAGAAATACCAAACGTAAGAAGGGTTAAGGTTTTTGTAATATTCTGTAAAAGTCTGAAGATCCCAAAATGTATAAATATAGATACAAAAGTATCAAATAGGGTTGTTCGTTAGTAGTTGTTAGCGATTCTCTATAATGTTCTGAATGATACGAACTGATTTTGTAAGATGTTGAGTAAAGTATACCCAAGGAGAGGTAGATTTGAGGATTAGATCATAGGCCATGGAGCCTGGTGCGATTTAGTTCTCCTCACATAGATCTTACCCAGTTTTGTGGAGAATTGTAAGCGCGAGGCACTGGAAATGCAGAACTATCATAATACAAGAACCAAGAGAAAAATCTTTGTGGACATAGCCCAGGAGGGGTTGAACCATAGTAACTCTCGTGTCATGTGTTAAATGTATGCATGCTAATTCTTTCTTTCAACAATTGATGGTTAAACTTGATTAACGAGTTAATACATTGTTATGAATCTTCTTATACTTAACTTTAATTAAACTATGGGATATTCGTATGCGAATCCAAGGAATAAGTACTCTCTCTTATGGCTCATGGTATTTGATCCTATCTAATAAACCCATATCCCCTACTCTATCCTAGGCTATAAACACTTGAGTCTTACAGCCACCCATTTAAATCTATCTCGGGTGAGACTGTGCAGTGATTTCTAGGCGTTGTGTTGCCTTCTGGTTTACCAAGAGGGCTGATAGTTTTAGAGGATTTGTTGGATACTTGAATGACATGAACTATTGGTCAATAACTCAGACATCCCGAGAAGGGAAGTGAGTAACCAACAAAATGGTTTCCTATAGGTTGTTGGTTAGGTCCATCTTTACGATGCTTTAGTTGTTTCATATTTGCAGACATGAATTCCCATTTGTTCTGGTGCCTAAATTTATGCTCGATTTTGACAACATATTGATAGGCATCTCCCAATCATGATAATTTTAGGAAATCCATTTCGGTTTGTATGTACCTATGCAGAGCCCAACAGTTATTTAGAACCAGATGTCACTCAGATTCTTTGATACCTAGCTTGGTGCGCAAGGTATGGAAAGTATTTGTGAACTCTGAAACTGTTTGGCTCTTATCTTGCCGTAGTGTGGTTCATATCATGTATTGGTCTTCATAGTTATCAACAGGATAGTATTGTTCTTTTACCATATCCACAAAAAAACCCCAAGTGGGCTCGACCCCATATATTCCAGATTCCTCTATGGAACTTTTCTCCTAGTAAGTTTCCCACCAATTTTTGACATGGGGGAGAGCCTTGAGGAGTGCAAAGGTGATATTTTCCTTGTCAGAATTTTTTTTTACAGAGAAATAACTCTTCAATAGATTTAACCATTGTTCTAGGGCATCCGCATCTATCTGACCTTCAAATATGGGAATATCAAAATTAACTTGTACCTTTAAGGGAGAGGTTCCTTGAAAATGGTGACTTGATGAAGATGTGTCTGTTTCTATTGGTAGGCATTGAAGAATGTGTGAACAATTATCCATCATTTCGTCCCTCTGTCACGTGATATCTTGCTCAAGAAATAGGTTAATAAAATCTTCTACCACACCGTCTTTCTTTTTTGCCGCTATCGAGGGTTTCTTGGGAGTGTGAAAGTGATTTTCCTGAAGAGAGACAAACTCGAGACCCAACTGGCTATACTCAAACCTCGTTGGGGACATGCTCTTAAAAATGATCAAGAGCAGCCTCCTCTGATACCACTAATCCATATTTAGGAGCGGGAAGAAATTAAAGCAGATAAATTACAACCGAATGCTCATGAAAATTTCTAGAAGCAAAGAAATACAACAATACTTGATTTTTATTAATGAAATAATTGTAAAGAGACTGTAAAAATACAGAGTGCAAGACTCGCTAGAATGGAGGCATCTTGATCTCTGAGAAGAGATGTGACGACTATGCTCATTCACAAGAATATTATTACAATGAGGATTTGAAGGCCTTTTTATGATAAACAAGAATTCCACAACCTTAGATGTCCAAAAACCTAAACCTAGGAGTTGAAACGCCAAAAGTCATGTGGGCCCCGTTTGGGTAAGTTAGTACATTAACTTCCCATGGTCGTAAATTTTTCATACAATCTTCATTTTAGGCACATGTGATCCAGGTGGATATCAGTGGCCACCCACCTTTTCCAACTGGCTCAACAATTTTTTGACAATTTTGGCAATTTACTATTTTTAGCAGTTTTTAACTTTTGGGGCCATTTTGAGGGACTAAATGAAGGTTTTTCAGGATCGAGCTTCTCAATGATTGCCAAATGCTCTGATTGAGCCCCCAAAATGAATCTCCTCGACAATACCTTTCCATAGAGATATTGTGCACCTGTTGATGGGCGAAAATGACCGTTCGTTAATTGGAAGAACGAGTCTGGTCCGGGATTGTCTAAATAACCCAAGCCATTTGGTGTAACTCATTCCGACGGGTTTAATGGATCCATTAGCCAATCTATAAGTCCTAAATAAAATAAAAAGGAAATGAAATCACTAACTAATTACTAATTACTATATATATATTTACATACATATGACGTAACTATTGTAGATATATTTAAATAGCAGATTTACTTATCTTATTTATGTACACGATATACACACTGCAAATTTTAATCTAAACTTACAAAAATCAATGTGGAAAATTACTGCTTTGAAGAAGCAAATAAAGAAGGCACATAAAAATATTTTTGGGTTTTCCTTTATAAATCTTAAACTAATAAAAAGAAAATACTATGAAATAGAAAAGTGTGGATAGTCAAAAGCCAAACCACACATTTGAATTTCAGTGATAAACAAATAACAAAAAAATGTAAATGAGCTAACATGTTCATGAATTAGTGATGTGTATCCATGCATGTTGATGATTTGAGAACATCGAAGTACCATGTCCAAGAGGGAAACTTGCGAAGAACCTTAACACTGTTCTGAATAAATTCAGAACAAAGTGTTGGAAGTTTGGGTGTTAATGACTGAAGCGGAGACACCAACATAAATATGTAATTTCATGATTATACATAATTACTATAATATAAATCTAAAATTAATCTGTACATTTCGTTTCTCAATCAAAATTGAAAGATAAACCATGTTGTTTTAACTGAAAACATAAGCACATCATTCATAGTTTGAAGAACAAATTGCAAATGGTATTTATAATATAATATATTGCACTTCACAAATCATTTAATCTAAAGATATTAGATCTATACATGTATCAGGACATAACAAAACATAAATGATAACATTAAAAACAAAAGGCTAAAGCCAAAATGTGTAAAATGTTATTCCATTAAGTTCTGAAGTCACCCATCCATCTCTTGCTCCCAGCAAAGATGTCTTCATTACAAAAATCTGAAGTATTTAAAGAGTTCAAGCAAACTAAGCATCCTATCTTCTAAGATATAATCAAATCCCAGGATGATTTACTAATTACAAAAATAGAGGGTAATAAAACCACTCAATATCAAAATGTATGTTCTTAAGATTATAAAAGGTTTGTTTATGTTTACAAAATGAGCCAAAGAAATGGCTAATAACCCCATAAATGCTCCATCTCATTAGATCACCACAAGCTACATGATATCCTGAAAGGAAAAATGAAATAAAGAAATTTAGATATTAATTTAACCAATATTTTCCAAAATTTCGAATGAGAACAGACTGGCTACAGAATCTCTTGATTCTATAGCTAGTCTTATTTTAAACAACACAAATCTAATTGAATCTATATTTATAGAAAAAATAACTAAAAAAACAACTAATATAAAAAACAAATCTTTACCTTTCAACTGAATGCTAAATTCGAATCATAAAACTTCATAATTAATCACAGCTTCGACACACTCAACTTTTTTATTTATTATATTTCCAGTTCTTTTCAAACATCTCCCTTGCCTTTGTACACTGATATTGAGTCTGTAGTTTTCTCTTGTTAATGAGTCAATATGAGTTGTGAGGGTGTTGATCTTCGCTTCCAGGGAGGAGATATCTTTGTAATATTTGTCTATCCAAAATAAACACACCTCACACCATGGATCTAGAACAGTTGATTGAGGAGACATATGACTGTGCGTCAAAACACTTCCACTGTCCACTGTGGGATTTTGGTTGATTGTGATCTGCGGGAAATATTTGTTATATTTTAGGCATGGTGGCAGATTACCTACAAAATCGTAAGTCTGACTAGTATTTGATTTATGGTAAGTTGGGTCTTCCTCCTCCAAGAACTTTTTGATCTCAGAATCGGAGCTCTCATGGACCTCGATTGCTTTGATCGAGCTCACATGAGTTCTCGTTTTAATTCGTAAACTCTTTGATATCAGTCTCCCAGCTCTTTTGTTAACAAACCCTAAGTCTGGATTCTTCCTGGATAATTTGTGTGAGTGTTTATTTCCATTATTTTCCACGGTATTAGGGTACACATCCTTCTCATGCTTAGGAGATTCAATGATCCTAGGATCAACATCTTGATGCTCAAACATAGACTCATCGAGCGCGGACTTATCAAAGGGTTCTTTGGATAATAAAACCGGTCTGTCACTGGAAGGGATAGGGAGTTTTTCAAGCATGGGCTTATCAACCACAAGAACCTCTGTAGGGTTGGATGTAACAAAGCCATTTCGAGATAGGCAAGTATCCCAATTGTCACCCTGCAACTTTAAATGATGGACCAACAACATCCTAATCAACCCATGGTGGAATAAACTAGAATTCAAATTTTTCCTTTTATACTTCTTAGCCATTTTATATAAACTCAATAAGTAAAATGGCATGTTCAACTTGAAACCAATGAAATTCATTAACATTCTTATGTGGTAAATAAAAATGAGGCCAAACATACCCTCACATGTAATGAATTGTCTTAAGATTTCCAATAAACCATGCCACCTAGTCTTTAACAGAGATATAGGGATACCTTTATCGCAACACTCGATTTTCCCAGAGGTAATGAACAAACTCCAAGGCACCTCCTCCAATTTCGAATTCTTAAACCATTTTTTCCCATTAAGTGGAAGACCTATTTCCTGGCTCAAAAATTCCTTGGTGATTTTGATTTGAATGTCACCTACTTTGGTTTGAAAACCATCAAAAGAGAGGGTGAACTCCTGGGATATTTTCAAGTTGTAACCATGAATTTTCTTGAGAAACTGAAGCCAACCTTGACTATTAATGTCTTCACATGCGTCATCATACAGAAGTAAGGTTTGTGAGCCACTTGGTTTGACTCGGATGACAAGGACCATATGTATTCAGACCAATAGTCATGAAGGCATACATAGATCACTATAAGCATGAAGGGTTTCGAAAATAGAAGAGACCAGGGAAATAATGAAAGGAACAATACCCTCATGCGATTAAATGAAAGAATGAGGAGTTTCATATGAAAATTGGTCATTTTGCTAACGAATTGCCAAGAGTATAGAATGAAACCCAAGACTTAACTTGAA
This sequence comes from Picea sitchensis, assembly GCA_010110895.2. Classification (NCBI taxonomy): domain Eukaryota; kingdom Viridiplantae; phylum Streptophyta; class Pinopsida; order Pinales; family Pinaceae; genus Picea; species Picea sitchensis. The sequence goes on along the minus strand of SNQJ01S0018621.1, from coordinate 157,028 downwards.
ATGATGGAACTATCTATTTCAGATTGCCACCTCCAATGGAGTACATAGTACGACCGAATGCATTCAAATTTCATCATTGTGCGAAGGGTGGAGTTGATTTTATAATGTTATGAGAAGAGATGTTTTGCAAACCAAAGCATAATGACAAGAAAAGGTCTACCAAGAATCATAATGAAATGTAAACATACTCTAGTTGCAATCAATTCTTGGTGTATTAACAAAAAATCAAGGTATATCTCATAATCGAATGAGCAACAAAAGTTTTTTTGATGTATGGTAGACTTCAAAGAAATCAATACTCATTAAAAGACTTGTAAGAAAATCAATCCTTCTTGAGACATAAACCTTAGATACATTTCACATCACGATCATAATTCTTCATTCATGCTTTCAGTCATGAATGAAGCATGAGAACGAAAAGAAAAAGAAAAATCGGCACAATCCTCTTATATCCGACAATTTACCTTCAAACATCAATACTTGCGACAAAGCGTAGGTAGCCACAAGGATTTTTCTTAGTTGATTTTAAAAGGTAAAAAAAAATTGTGGGGCTACCAACAATGGAGACTCGTTGATGAGTTCATGTTAGGAAAATTTAGAAATATTACAGATTAGAAACAACTGAAGGACATCAGGTATTCCAAGGATCCTTACACATTCCAGCCTCAGATATCTTCCTCTTAAAAAATGAAATCTGGCGACAAAATAAAAAATAATGAGAGCAACGATGTTCAAGTCAATGGATTTGATACTATTGACAGGGCCATTGTTGCTAGCAGGCGTCCATAGCCTCAGCAGGGATGTCAATTAACCCACTCTTACACCTTTACCCTGTCCAAGAATTTCAGTTTAGAAAGAGAGGCAAATATTGAAATTTTATACCTGATAATTTTCTTGAACCCGACATTGCTTTGCTGCCAGCAGGCATGTTCAACACCCCAATGAACTTGTCTTGGAATCATGCATGCATTTATCCACTGCCAGCAGACCTGTTCAGTATCTCGGAGGGTTTACAAACACTTCCCACAACTCAAAAGAAAATTATTTGTAATCTGATATAATTTATAGATATTCAGAAGAGTGGGGTGATGCTGAAAATTTCAGTCTTTGGGACATTTGTTATTTTTCAGCCTTTAAATTTTTTGCTTAATCACCTTCATTATGATCTGAAATTAGTTTATTGTTGGAACTAATCCTTCAAGGATAGGAAGTCATACTTGAGTTTCTTTCTTTGAAAGCAGGGGCAACATAAAAATATTTAACGAGAGTTGTGTCTGCTCATAATTATAAAGTGAAACCATGAAATCAATTGTGAACGGAAAAACTTCTTTAGCTAGTCTGCGTTTCAGGAAATCACAACAATTAATGCTCTACCAGTCCTTGACTGTTGTTTAAGATGATACATTCAAGTTTCCCTCGAACCAAATTGTGGCACAGGCATGTTTTAACCGAAAAGTAATGAAAACAAATAAAATGAAGCAGCAACAAAAACCAGAAAACAAAACAAAATAAAAAGAAATAAAGAATATATGTACAAGAGATGCATCTGGGACTTGTCATGAAAAATACCTTTCGAGAGCTTGGCCGTTCACTGGGGAGGTGTCTCATTGTCCCTCTAAATTCTGCAGGTGGAAAGAGATGGGACCTACTTTTTGAGCGATTAAGAAAGGTCCTAACCACAAATTCTGGAACTTGGAATGTTCCCCTTTTCCGTCATGAGGTTTATCCCATTTGAGAACCAAATATCCCACCTTGAAATTCCTATCTGAGGAAGAAATTGAATTGAACCAGCTTTTAACAATGTGTTGACGTTGATCCATTCTTTCTTTTGCTCATGTTCTCACTTCCTCTAGTTTCAGCAAAGCGTTAATGCGACTTTCAAGAGGAGGACAATCCTCTTCTTGAACTTTCTGTGATAGTTGCAGTGAGGGAAGCAAGACATGAGGAGGGAGAACTTCTTCTCTTCCGTAGACGATAAAGAAGGGGGAATTACCAATAGCATTTTTCGGAGTCACCCTATCAATCCAGATTGCATTAAAAAGTGTGTTGTGCTAGTTTTTGTGGTTTTCAAAAACTCTCCTCTTGATGATTTTGATCAGGTTTTTGTTTGTTGATTCTACTAAGTCATTTCCTTGGGGGTAATAGCTGGCAGAATATTTCAATTTTATCCCTTTTTCTAAAGAAAAAGCACTCATATCGAGGGACAAAAAATAGGAAGCATTATCGAAGACCAAACATTCAGGAATATCAAATCGAGTAATGATGTTTGAATTAAGGAATGATATTACCTGACTGGTATTTACCACTTTTAATGGTGCAGCCTCAAACCATATGGTAAAATAATCTGTCGTTGTAATGATGTATTTATGCTACTGCGAGGAAGTGGAGTTAATAGGCCCTATGATATCAAGACCCCACTGTTGAAAAGGAAAATCTATAGAAACAGGTTACAGAGGAAATGTTTCCCTCTATACTCGTCCAGGCGCCTTTTGGCAGATCATGCATTTACAAGATAATGTATGGGCATCTTTGAATAATGATGGCCAATAATACCCAGCTCTTAATACTTTGTGAGCAATAGTGTCTCCACCGAAGTGCCCACAACTTCTCCTGTATGCAGTTCAAATAACACTTTATATGCTTCATCGCTTTCCAAACAACGCATAAGGACATTATCAAAAATTTTACGGAATAATACGTCGTTTACTAGATGGAAAGGTGAATATTTTAGTCTTAATTCTCTTCTCTTTTTTGGATCAATATGGCAAGGAGAATAAGCATGTGTTAGATAAAAATTAATGTCATTAAACCAAGAATTAGCAATATCTTGTGCACAACAGATTTGAATTTGATTATGTTGATTTTCAGTTAAAACATTAATTTGACTCTGTTTCTCTTCAATTGAATCAACCACTAGTTTACATAGACCTTGGCCTCTAACAATTTGCGCAGGGGTAAAAGTTTGCATAGTTTTTTTGGAGGAGGGGCGAGGAATATTGGCAATGGCTTGAGTTCTTTCGAGATCGATGATCATCCCATCACTAGATACTATGAATCCGAGAAGTTTTCCTTTTTCCACTACAAATATAGACATCTTAGGATTTAGAGATATGTCGTACTTGCGGCATTGTTGTAGGACAAACCTAAGATGGGATAAGTGATCTTTCTTATTTTTGGAGAAAATAGTAACATCATCAAGATAGAACACTACGGATTGTTTGATGAGACCACGAAAAACAATATTCATTGCTCTTTGGAAAGTGGCCCCAACATTTATAACCCCAAAAGGCATTTTTTTGTAGGTGTAAGTACCCCATGGGGTACTGAAAGTGGTTTTTAACTAGTCTGGGGGAGACATGAGGACCTCGTTGTACCCTAAAAAACCGTCTAGCAGTGACAATCTTTCAAAACTAGATACCTACTGGAGAATTTGTTCCATTAGAGGAACATGATAATTGTCTTTGTCAGGTGCTTGGTTTAAGTTCCGAAAATCAACACAGAGTCAAATTTCGCCACTTTTCTTCCTTACAGGGACAAGATTAGATACCCATTGGGTGTGTCTTACTGGTAAGATTATCTTTGTATTCAATAGTTTTTTTAGTTCTTTCTTGACCGTGGGTTCAATATTAGGGTGCATCTTTCTCATCTTCTGCTGAAAAGGTTGAGTCTAGGGTTTCATGGGGATGATGTGTTGTATAATGTTAGGGTCAAAATTTTTTAAATCATCATATGTTCAAGCAAAGACATCCTTGAATTCTTTAAACAGTTTTATAAAGGATGGCCTTTCTTGCTCGGAACATCCCGTTCCCATATTAATACATTGTGGATTATCTTTAGTCCCTAGATTTACTTTTTCATGGGTCAAGGAAGAATTGTTTGTTTTACAATTTACTAATTTCCTGAATTTGTTATGCAAATCATAAAAAATTTCTAATCTTACCACGGATTTAGCGATAGAATTTACTAGATTTGATGTTGATTTGAGAGAACTCGAGTCTGATATTACCGTAAAATTGCGGAGATCTTCATCGTGGGTGCCTTCATCGATAACTGCAACTCGGAAAGTGTCCTGCATGTGCAAAAAACTAATGATCTGCTGATCACCATCGAACACTCGTCAGTTAGTGATGTTGTCTTGGACTAATGGAATGAACAATAGTTCAATTGAAAATGCATTTGGAGAAAGACCTTCTGCAGGAAAAAGTTTGGAAGCGACGTTAGCATATAAATCAGCCTCATAATTGTTTAATCTCATAATGGACTAAATTTTAAATGCGGAAAATTTGTGCATTAGATTCCATACCTTGGCTTGATAACTTTTCAGGTGTGGTGATAGGCAATGTATGGAATTGCTTACCTATCTAACCACAATTTCTGAATCACCGAATACCATTAAGTTCTATACATTCATATATACCTTTTTCTTGAGTCCTTGTAGAAGTTCCTCATATTCGGTGGTGTTGGTTGTACATTCAAATTCTAATCAGAAAGCGATCAAACTTTTATTATATGTCGGATCGATGAGAACACATCCTGCACCATCCCCTTCTTTAGATTTGGATCCATTGAAATAGAGAGACCATATGTGAGCTTCATCGATCGTGTTTGGCACATTTGGTAAAGCTGTTGACTATGTGCATGTCATGAGTTCCGATTGTTTCTCTGGATCAGTGATGATGGAAATTTTCGCCATGAAGTCAGTGAAAAAGGTGTTCATTCCCTGGATTTTGATTGAATTAGTGGAAGCAGTAAATGGTTCATTAGAGTCATTTAAATCGGTCACGGTGTGCTTGAGGTAATGCTCACGATTAATCCTAATTCTGTTTGGCTTTCCATTTTCTGGTAGCCACAAATGAGACGAGTCTGTCGCAAAGTATGCATGCAATTGTTCAGACCAATCCCTGCTTAAAAATAAAACGTACACTTTAGGGATGTCAAAAACAATGATATCAATAATCTGGTGAACCTTAGGATTAGAGGATAGCCTAACAAGTACATTTTTTAATTCACCAATTACCTTAACATTCGTCCGATCGAGCTAAATGATTTTAAGACTGGAAGGTTGAACTTCATCATTGATTTTTTGGAAAACAGAGAAAGGCATCACATTTGATGATGCGCCAGAATCTACCATGCAGTTATGTACATTTCTATTGAAAATTTCAAAAGTTAATAAAAAAGGTGGGACATTTTTGCGAGTATTAACAACAGAACTTTGTTGATTTTTAGTCGTTGTCCCTGAAATTACTTTATCTACATTTTGATACAATTTTTTCAGTGAGGTCTCTTTTATCTGAGGGTTCAAGTGTTGTTTTAGTAGGGACCTTTTGAGTTGTTTTAGGACTGATTTCTGCAATTTTCTTGTTGCTCAGATTGTTGTTTTTACTATTTTTTGCAATGTTCTGAAGCATTTTTTGCAGAAGAAAAGGAAATTTCAAGAGTTCGTAAACAAAAATATTAGCTCTAAGTTTCTTTAGGTCTTCGATCAAACCATATTCTAAACTTGGGGTTGGTAAATTCTATTTTGTTTTAGTTTGTTTAAATTGTTGCTGAGGCACATTAGTACCTATTTCAGAAGAGGGTTTACTCTGAGTTTTTCTTCTAGTATTGTAAGGATGGACAACTACAAAATTGGCTTGAAAAATACTATCGGAAAAATGCCCGAAGATATTGGGAGACAATTCCTCTTCTTCGTTTATTTCTTCTTCAACCACATCTTAAGAATTCTCAGGGGGAACTAAGTTATCATGTGCTTCAAGGATAGTCTGTATAGCGTATTGTAAGCTTTCAAAATTCAGGCCTTTAGGGGTTTGGTTTGGTCAGTTTGAGTGAAAAGGTTTTCTAAAAGGAGGTTTGTAAGTTCCTTTGCTTGAAGATGGTTCTTCAGTTGATCTCCTCAAGTCTACGACTTGATTTGATAATTTCTGGATGACCTTTTGTAAACTTTCCAAATCTAAGTTCTCTGATTGAGTTTTGGTTTCGGGAGGTCTAGGAAGAATTTCTATTTTCTTCTTAGAAGACGGGGTTATCTCTACCTCATTACTAAGATTATATTTTAGGCTCAAAATATCTTTTTCGATTTGGCTTACCTCCTCGAAGGCTTCTAGTAACATTGCCTTCTTAGACATTTTAACCCAAATTTCTACATTCTGGTGTAGGGCTTTGGTGTAATATGCCACAATGAGATTTTTTGTGGGCATTGAATCAACGGGGATTCGATTTTTTAACGTGAGGAACCTTTGGTTAAAATATTTTACTTTTTCCTTAGGGTTCATCTTTAAGCTGGAGATTTCCATGACTAAGACTTTGGGAGATTTATCATCTCCGAACTTCTCAAGGAAATAGGACTTGAATTTTTCCCACGATACAATGGTGTGAGGTTGTTAGGCGAAATACCATGTAGAGGAATTTCCCTCAAACGTGTAAGGAAATATTCTACATACTACATCTTTATGTTCTACACTTCGGAGTCTAATGGATAGAATGAATTTCTTTATGTGATCCTCAACGATTTTCTTAGAGTTTGGATCGAATTTAGGTAGCCATTTCTCTGGGTGTTTACGTAGAGGGTGTTGGGGTCCAGGTATGGCCATAGCATCTTGATCGAGCCAAGGTCTGGCAGGATTTTTTTGATTTTCCATGGGCATAGGTGGTGTTGAAGGATGAGATGGGTCAGATGAATAACTTCCTTCATCAGATGACTCCCATCCTGAAAAGGAAGGAGATTAATGAGGTGGTGAAGGTGGGATACTAGATCCTCTGGCTCCAAGGGTGGGGGTGTGGTCGAGATCTGTAGTATTATCTCCTGAAGGATCCAAACATAGACTAGTGCCTTCAAGTTGCTCTTGGATATCCAAAAAATCTAAAGGTTGATTGAGAGGCCTACTAGGTTGTTTGATCCAGGCCAAAGCACTGTGTGTCATTAAAAGCAATTGATGAACGATTTCTTATATGTCAGACCCTTGAGGGTTTGGTGTTATTGGCTCAACGAGAATATGGAGATTATCATTTGAGTTGGTTGTTGTTTGAGAAGTAACATTGTTTTCAGAGTGACTTTGTGTTACTATAGGGGAGCAAGTGTGTAGAGGAGGAGTCTTGCAACTTCCACGTGCCATCAATTGTATTCAGGCCCTCCTTCTAGTGCCATTTGTTGATGGGAAAAAATGATCGTCTGTCAATTGGAAGAACGAGTCCAGTCCGGGGTTGTGTAAATAACCCAAGTTGTTTGATGTAACTCATTCTGACGGGTTTAATGGCTCCATTAGCCAATATATGAGTTCTAAAGAAAATAAAAAGGCAATTAAATAACTAACTAATTACTATATATACATTTACATACGTATGGCGTAACTATTGTAGATATATTTAAATAACAGATCTACTTATCTTATTTATGTACACGATATACATACTACAAGTTTTAATCTAAACTTACAAAACTCAATGTGAAAAATTACTTCTTTGAAGAAGCAGATAAAGAAAGCACATAAAAATATTTTTGGTTTTTCTTTTATAAATCTTAAACTAATGTTAAGCCCTAATATTGGCTCATTACCACTTAATTGGGGCATATTAGATTAGTAATGTTATTTTATTTATGTCGGCTTTAGGCCATTAAACCTCCTAGTCTCCTATATATACCAAGGAGACATTTTCATTTTGAATC
>SNQJ01S0018621.1:131530-149352 GCA_010110895.2 Picea sitchensis | reverse complement strand
CATCTTGTACTTGAACATTTAAGTGGGGTAAAAGGAGGTTGCCCCCTCGAAGAGGCTTATTATCTGATATTATCTCTTTTTCAAGGCGTTGAGTACTTTTCCTGAGGTTTTTCTATGCTATATTGATGTTTGGTTCTTAACAACTAATAAAAAGAAAATACTATGAAACAGAAAAGTGTGGATAGTCAAAAGCCAAACCACACATTTGAATTTTAGTGATAAAAAAATAACAGAAAAATGTAAATGAACTAACCTGTTAGTGATCTAGTGATGTGTATCCAAGCATGTTCATGATTTGAGAACATACAAGTACCACGTCCAAGAGGGAAACCTGCAAAGAAATTGAAGATTGTTCTAAATAAATTCATAACAAAGTGTTGGCAGTTTGCGTGTTAATGACTGAAGTGGAGACACCAACATAAATCTATGATTTCATGATTATACATAATTACTGTAAGATAAATCTGTAAGTAATCTGTACATTTCGTTTCTCAATCAAAATTGAAAGATAAACCCTGTTGTTTTAACTGAAAACATAATCACAACATTCATAATTTGAAGAACAAATTGCAGATGGTATTTATAATATAATATCTTGCACATCCCAAATCATTTAATCTAAAGATATCATATCTATACATATATCAGGACATAACAAAACATAAATGATAACATTGAAAACAAAAGTCTAAATCCAAAATGTGTAAAGTTTTATTCCATTAAGTTCTGAAGTCACCCATCCATCTTTTGCTCCTAGCAAAGATGTATTCATTACACAAATCTAAAGTATTTAAATAGTTCAAGAAAACTAAGAATCCTATCTTCTAAGATAGAATCAAATCCAAGGATGATTTACTAATTACAAAAATAGAGGGTAATAAAACCATTCAATATCAAATTGTATCTTCTTAAGATTACAAAAGGTTTTTTTTTTGTTTACAAAATGAGCCAAAGAAATGGCTAATAAATCCAGAAATGCTCCATCTCATTAGATCACCACAAGTTGCACGATATCCTGAAAGGAAAAATGAAATAAAGAAATTTAGATATTAATTTAACCAATATTTTCCAAAATTTCGAATTAGAACAGACTGGCTACAGAACCTGTTGATTCTATAGCTAGTCTTATTTCAAACAACAAAAATCTAATTGAATCTATATTAATAGAAAACATAACTAAAAACACAACTAAGATAAAAAAAAAATCTTTACCTTTCAACTAAATGCTAAATTGTAATCATAAGACTTCATAATTAATCACAATTTCGACACACTCAACATTTTTTATTATTATATTTCCAGTTCTTTTCAAGCGTTTCCATTGCCTTTGTACACTGATATTGAGTCTATGGTTTTCACTTGTTAATGAGTCAATCTGAGTTGTGAGGGTCTTAATCTTTTCTTGTAGGGAGGGGATATTTGTGTAATGTTTGTCTATCCAAAATAAACGCACCTCACACCATGGATCTAGAACAATTGATTGAGGAGACATCTGACTATGCGTCAAAATGCTTCCACTTTCAACTGTGGGTGATTTCGATTTTTACGTCACCTACTTTGGCTTGACAGCCATCAAAAGAGAGGGAAAACTCCTGGGTTGTTTGGAAGTTGTAACCTTGAAATTTCTTGAGAAACTCAAGCCAGCCTTGAATCTTAAGGTCTTCACTTGCGTCGTCATACAGAAGTAGGGTTTGTGAGCCATTTGGTTTGACACGGATGATGGGGGCCATATATATTAAGACCAATAGTCACGAAGGTAGACAGAGATCACTGTAAGCATGAAGGGTTTCAAAAATAGAAGAGACCATGGCAAGAACCAAAGGAATAATACCCTCATGCGATTAAATGAAGGAGTGAGGGGTTTCGTATGAAAATTGGGCATTTTTCTAATGAATTGCCAAGAGTATAGAACGAATCCCAAGATTTAACTTGAAATGAGGGAACTATCGATTTTAGACTGCCACCTCCAACAAAGTACAAAGTACGACCGGATGCATTCATATTTCATCATTGTGCGAAGGGTGGAGTTGATTTTCTAAGGTTATGAGAAGAGATGTTTTTCAAACCAAAGCATAATGACAAGAAAAGGTCTACCAAGAATCATAAAGAAATGTAAACATAGTCTAGTTGCAATCAATTCTTGGTGTATTAACAAAAACTCAAGGTATATCTCATAATCGAATGAGCAACAAAAGTTTTATTGATATATGGTAGACTTCAAAGCAATCGATATTCATCAAAAGACTTGTAATAAAATCAACCCTTCTTGAGACATAAACCTTAGATACATTTCACATCACGATCGTAATGCTTCATTCATGATTTTATTCATGAATGAAGCATGAAAACGAAAAGAAAAAGAAAAATCGACACAATCCTCTTATAGCCGACAATTTACCTTCAAACAACAATACTTGCGAAAAAGTGTAGGTAGCCACAAGGATTTTTCTTAGTTGATTTTAAAAGGTAAAAAAAAATTGTGGGTCTGCCAACAACGCCCCAAATGGAGATCGTGTGCCAAAGTTACACCCCCGAGAATTTGATACACCAAACAACCCAAAATGGGGTCCAAAAAACTGTTGGTTTTTCATCTTCTGGGGTTAGCGTTTTGGATTTTATTTATGATAAAAAGTCCTTTGGAGCCTCATTCTAAAATAATATTCTTGCAAATGTGAGTAGAGGACACATCTCTTCTCAGAGATAATCTGCCACCATTATAGCGAGTCTTTCACTCTATATTTTTACAGTCTTTGTACATTTTCTCTCATTAATAGAAAATTGTGTATTACTGTATCTCTGTGTTTATGGTTGCATCTCTGATACATTTCTTTCATATTATTGGATATCCAAGATATCTCTGTACATTTCTTTATTATATATCCACTCTCATTTCGTGCCAAAAATAATCTGGATCAGTGTCATAGCCTGTTGAAAAGGTATTTTCGAGAACTACGCATTACATCGTCAAAATCTAAATTTGTCTACAGTTTCACAGTGGCGAGCCAAAAAAAACACTATTTAGGGCCCCAAAACGGCCATGGAAGTACAATAAGATGTGTTTACATGAAAACATACAAAATAAGCCAATTGGATTAGGTGGGAGGCGACCAATATCCAACTGGAATATGTGTAGGGATTTAGACAGCCCCGGAAGTGTAGAGCCCATAATTACAAAGAAGTACATAAGAATGTGTTGTACTAACAAATGACAAGAGGAGCCAATTGGAACAGGTGGGTGGGCCCCAATATCCACTTGGATCAAATGGGATCACCCTTGTCTCTTGTTGCTTATGATATTTACATGGAATGGTTTGAAAATAAATCTATTGAAACCCATCCTCTCAAACCCAAGCTCTGGTAAATATTTGTTGATGACACCTACATAATATAGCTTCATGGTAAAGAAAACATGGATAGGTTCAAAGATCATCTGAATAGGTAGGTTAAGAGCATTAAATTTACCATGGAAAAAAAGGACAAAAACAACATCCCATTCCTGGACATCTTCATCTCAAAGAAAAGTGATGGCTCGTTATCCCACCATGTTTACCGCAAGAAGACACATATTGATAAGTATCTCCATGTTGACTCGCATCACCACCCTACCCAAAATCATGGGATCATTATCAAACTGGTGACTCATGAAATTAAGGTTTCAGATAGTGATCATGTGGTTCAAGAACTTAATCCCTTGGATTATGTATTAAAGGACAATGGTTATGTTAACACATAAGATTGTAAGAAGCCCCATGAGTGATACCTTTGTTTTTTACATCATTATCGTGACATGTCAGCTCTGAGTTGTGTAAAAGGTTCTCTTTGTCATCATTCATCTGTTTAAATGTCAATTTAAGGACAATTGTATGTGCTTCCAATTCACTAGGAGAGTTCGCAACGTACTCATGTTCGCTATTCATTTCGTTGCCATCATTACATTTTTGTCATGCTAAGGGATTTCATTGTTTTCAGATCCTATTTTTAACAAATTTTCAGGGATCGGGTATTTGGACATCCTAACAGTCTCCTCGAAGCATGCAAACCTTGTTTGAATCAGGCGTTGCAACCTTCGCTATGAACCGGCTGAAGGAGAGAGTTGGAGGTTGGACATCTTGCAGACACCCCTATTCTAATTCAAAGATGTCATCATCAAGCCTAGATCCACCTCATACTCCATGAGATTGTTCATCATGTTTGAGGGTTGAGAAATGGGTTTTGGTTGGTTTTCATATTGGCATTGCGAAATGTTTTGCAAACACTTTGTTGTAGGACTACTGAAACTTTCATCTTTTCCATCCTTTCAAATTTAGACTTAAATGATTATATGCCAATATAATGGATTTTTGCATCATTTCTGGACTCCTGAAATATGTTTTGAGGTATTGAATCTTTTAAAAAATAAAATAGCTTGCTACAAAAAATTTCACAGCGTGGACGTTGTGAACTGGTAATTTTGACTAGTTGACTTCCAAGACGATTTACGGGTGAACCAGGATGAATTTTAAAAATCAAAATTAAAATATTATCAAGAACGGACCCAATAACATTAACCTTTTTCATATTTTACAAAGGTGTCACGGATTGGTAGATTCTAAGGAATCTTTGAGCCCTATTTTTGAGTTTTCATGATTTCTTGTTTGAGATATGTTTTTGCAACACGTATTTAGGAAAAATGGAAATCAATTTCAAGAAACCGAGAGAATTTTTTCTTTAGAAGGAGCTTATATCCAAAAACCATTCTCATATTTTACATAGATATTACGATTTGATAAATACAGGTGGATTTTTGAAGCCTATTTTTCATAATTTATCCTCCTGAAAGGCAGAAAATCAGTTAAAATGTGTCATTCTCTGTTTGTAACTGTTTCTATTTTGGGAAAGGGGTTGGATTTAGAAATGGTCAGATGGAAAGGAATTATAGTGATATATATTTCATTCTACAATAGTAGAGAAGATTTGGAATGAGCTAAGAGGGGGGCATTTTGACCCAAAGGAACTCAGAGTGGTTATCACTATGTATTACTCTTTCTTTGTATCTTTTTCCGTCTTGTGATTCCCCATTAATAAAGACCATTATATTTTATTTTCCATACTATTGTCAATGATTTGATATTATTCAATGAATGATTTATTCTTCTATTGCTTTGTGCTCATGAAATGATCAAATGAAGGATTCATTGTTGTGTTTATGGGTCAAGTTCTATCAAGGCAGTGATCCCTTTACTGTGTATTGAATACCAACAATATCCTCATGTATTTCTGATTCATTCCTTCACAATTTTTTTTCTTTCCATACTTTCATATAGCCTATTTGTTGATCTAAAGTTACTAGGGTCACGTTTCTTGAAGGATATAGTTGGGAATGTGTATGGTAGATGGATCCTATTGTCCTTATGGTCTGATCCATATAACGTTAAAGTTTATCTTTCAAGTTACTAATTTGAATTATTTGTATGTTACCAAGCTCACATGATCTATAGTCTAGGGTGACTCTTGGAGTGTTAACATGTTTGGTGCAGTTGTCAGGGAATGAAGAGTGAAGAAAGATTCCCTGGGAGAACGACATAGAGATGAATCTTGATGGTAGACAAGAGAGGACACATAAATTGACTTTAATCATCTACCTAACGACTCCACATTCAAATAATCCACTAGACGAAGGATCCTGTTGATAGAAAGATGACCATACAGAACGAAAAAACCAGGTATCAGTTCATGAGTCTTCTCCATGAACTCTTGTTTTTCTTTATCAGTTCATTTCTCTCTTTCCCTTTACGTATAAAGAGGATTATATTATATTTTGTCTATTCAGATGATCATAATTCTTCTTTTACATATCCATCCTTGGAAGAACAAGATATGCATATTACTTGTGTTGTAGATGTTGATCATGTCTTCGCACCTCAGCCTATTCAGAAATTTGATGTATGTATTCAAGTCCTTCCTAAATCTGATCATCCTTGTAATCATGAGGATGATGAAATTGATTTAGCTCCTTCTTAGATCTTATTACCTTCTGCTATTACTGCTAAGCCTTGCCTTCAGTTTGTTAAATCTCATTTTCATCCCACTGCTATCCAAACTAGAATCATAGAAAAAATGCTTAAACCTTAAAGGTTTCCATCTTATCATCATCGTTACCCTCTTGAACTCTTCAAGTATATTCCTCAGTTTTATATAGAGGATCATCTTAAAACTGAGAGGCATTTGGGATCCTTTGAGAGCTTTGTTTATCAGTTTGAGATAGTACATGAAGATGTTACAATGAGGTTGTTCTACAAATCTTTGTTTGGACATGTTGCTGTGTGGTTTAAATGTTTGGGAGTCGATTCTATTGGTTCTTGGATTGAGCTATGAAATGCATTTTTAAAGTGTTGGGGTGAGAAAAAGTCTATTGATCAGTACTTGGATGATTTTAATGCTTTGAGGAGAGGGGAAGAAGAATATTTGGTTGTCTTCAACAGGAGGTTTTACAATGTTTATCATAGCATGCCATTGGAAATCTGACCTTCCAAGACTATTTCTCTAGTGTACTATGTAATGGCTCAACATCTAGATCTTGTCCTTCTCTTGAGAGAAATGAAATATTCATATTTAAGACGTTTTTTTGAGGATGTTGAAGAAGTCAAGGATAACATCTGGGCTTGTAGGAGGATTCAAGATCAAGCATACTTTGAAAATATGCATGCACATGAACAACAAGACTGTGAGTATATTTCAGATTTGGCGCAACAATAATGTAAGTATGAATCTGATTTGGGACAACATTTGACAGTTTCTTCAAATTTTTCATATTTTTCCATGGATTGGGATGTAAGTCATGCTTATGTTCATTTTCAAAATCATTTTGAGCATGTAGTAGTGGATTATTGCATAGATAACTATATGGTTTTAGTTGATCATAGTTAGAATGTTTTAAGTCCTGCTATGCAATTATCATATGATCATGTTTATGAAGAGGAAACTACCATTCTTGATGATCAAGAGTTGCTTGTGAAATCACAAGGAGGTCATCTCTTTCTTATCAAAGGGGAATTTATGCAATGGAAATCATGTTTTCTAAATCAACAGTTTTTTTATTATGGTTTTGAGGATCCAGTAGCAGCCTTGTTGGAGTCATACCTTTCAGATTCTCTGAAAATTTCAGATTTCATTATCTCACCAACACTCGTAGGTGAGAATGATTCTCTAAAGGAGTTTCAATCGATGCTATCATATTTCTGTTATTATCTATTGATTAGTGGAAGAGATGAGATCATTTCAGTCCTAAAGTTATTTGAATGGTTATTGTGGAAGTTTTCATTTACTTGAGCAAGTTGTTGAACTGGTTAGAGCTAGGGTAGCATAGGAAATAAGCTCACTTCTCGAACATTTTCTTTCCTTCAGTTTGTAGCAGGTTTATCAGTCATTTTGCTTAAATAAGTGGTAGATTTTGGTAGTCTTTCAGAGGTTGGTTGCACAAGTGACTCCATATCCCAATGGATAAGGCAACTAGAAATGCATGTTCCTGGTAGCTCACAGGGAGCATGCCATCCTCTATGGAGCCATATGTTAACACATATGATTGTAAGAAGCCCCATGAGTCATACCTTTGTTTTTACATCATTACCATGACATGTCACCTCTCAGTTGTGTAAAAGTTTCTCTTTTTCATCATCCATTTGTTTAAATTTCAAGTTAAAGATAGTTGTATGTGCTTCCAATTCACTAGGAGAGTTCACAACTTACTCATTTTCTCTATTCATTTCATTTCCATCATTACCTTTTTTTCATGCTAAGGGATTTCATTATTTTCAGAGCCTATTTTTAATAAAATTTCAGGTATCGGGTCTTTGAACAACCTAACAGTCTCCTCGAAGCATGAAAATATTGTTTGAATAAAGGGTTGTGAACTGGTGATAGGCATTGCGAACTAGTGACAGGCGTTGCAAACTTCGCTGTGAACTAGCTGAAGGAGAGAGTCGTAGGTTAGAAAACTTGCAGACAACCCTGTGTTAATTCAAAGATGTTAGCATCAAGCCTAGATCCACCTGGTACTCCATGAGAGTGTTCATCATGTTTGAGGGTTGAGAAATGGGTTTTGGTTGGTTTTCATATTGGCACTGCGAAATGTGTTGCAAACACTCTGTTCTAGGACTGTTGAAACTTTCATCTTTTGCATCCTTTCAAATTCAACCTTAAATGATTAGATATCAAGATAATGGATTTTTGCAGCATTTCTGGACTCCTGACATAAGTTTTGAGGTATTGAAGATTTTAAAAAATAATAAAATAGGTTGCTACAGGAAATTTCACAACGTCGGCGCTGCAAACTTGTAATTTTGATCAGTTTACTTCTAGGATGATTTCTGGGTGAACCATGATGAATTTTAAAAATTCAAAGGACATTATTGTCAATAATGGACCCAAGAACATTAACCTTTTTCATTTTTCAGATAGGTGTCCTAGATTGGGAGATTCGAAGGAATATTTGATCCATATTTTTTAGTTTTCATTATTTCTTGTTTTAGACATGTTTTTGCAACACGTATTCCGAAAATATGGAAATGAATTTCAATAGACTGAGAGATTTTTTTTTATTTATAATGATCTTATTGTTGGTTATGGAGCCTTATTATCTTCCTGATTCAGAGGTCTTTTGTTTCCAGCTGTGTTTATACCACATGGAGTATTTAGACCCCAGAAGTATGTACACTCTTCCACGCGAGGGAGTGTAGAGGGGGATTACTCCATCTGCGGGGTTCGGCGGGGATATCCCCCAGGCTGGGGGGTCCGGGGGAAAGTGGGCCCCTGAAGGAAAAATTGCCTTGTAAAAGTATATTGTAATTTCATTGTAAATCTAGACCATTCATTTTAAGGTCGCAGATCTAATGGTAGAAGTTACGTTAGGGTTTTTTTCCCTAGAAGGAAACCCTCTCTTATGAGGGAAATGTATTGCGGCTATGGATCATAGCGAATATTGTATTATGAGATAGGAGACTGTGAGAGAAAGAAGACGAAGGTGCAACAAGTTTGTTGTAGGTTGTATCTCTTCATTTGTTAGATAATAATAAAGGAAGGACCTAGAAATTTATCTGGTGGACGTAGCGCACACTGGGTGAACCACACAAATCTGTGTCTCTATTGTATTGTGTATCTTCTGTGTTTTGTTTCTACATTTGTTTTATTTTATTGCTCCACGGTCCTCTTTTTCTAACACTTATATCCAAAAACCGTTCTGAGAGTTTACACATCTATTACGGTTTGAGAATTACAGGTGGCGATTTGAAGCCTATTTTTCATAATTTTGCCTCCTGAAAAGAAGGAAATCAGTTAAAACGTGTCATTTTCTATTTGTAACTGTTTCTATTTTGGGAAATGGGTTGGCATTCGAAATGGTGAGTTGGAAAGGACCTATAGTGCTATATATTTCATGGTACAAGAGTAGAGAAGGGTTGGAATGAGCTAAGAGGGGGGTCTTTCGGCCCAAAGGAAATCATAGTGGTTACTTTTTCAGACTTGTTATTCCCTATTAATAAAGATCAGTCTCTTTTATTTTCCATACTCTTGTGAATTATTTGATAGTATTCAATGAATGATTGATTATTTTATTTCTTTGTACTCATGAAATGATCAAATGAAGGATTCATTGTTGCATTTATGGGTCAAGTTATATCAAGACAATGATCTGTTTACTATGTATTGAATACCAATGATATCCTGATGTATTTCTGATTCATTCCTTCATTGTTTTTTGTCTTTCCATACTTTTATATAGCTTATTTGTTGATCTGAAGTTACTAGGGCCACTTTTGTTGAAAGATATAGTTGGGAATGTGTACAGTAGATGGATCTGACCGTCCTTATGGTCTAATCCATATAAATTTAAAGTTTATATTTCAATTTTTTAATTCAAATTCTTTGTATGTTACCAAGCTCACCTAATCTATAGTCTAGGGTGAATCTTGGAGTGTTATCAATTTATAAAGAACATCAATTTAAAAATGTTTTCTCAAGGGAAATGGGTAGAAACTAAAATGTATGTGAACCGTAGGATGAAATAAAGAAGATCACACTCCCTTATATCAAAGGAACAACAAAAAATAACACAAGAATTTTAAATAAAGGTAACATTATGGTTATATTCAGTCCTAATACACTTAGAGGCATGTTGATTGTGCTAAATACACCATTGGTCTGAAACATCATAAGTGTGTTGAAACAATACCAAGATCATGTGGAAGATATTATATTAGTGAAACAAGGAGATTGATACACATTAGACTCAAAGGAAAATGTGTAGACATAAAGCATAACTGGATCAAGCGATTTTCCTTGGTTGAGAACTTGCAAAACATTGGTCATATTATTTGTATTGATAATGCTAAAATCATTGCAAAGATGAGCCACTGTGGTAAAAGAAAGGTACATGAAGTCCTTGAAATTGAATCAAATGATGCAAACATAAACAAAGGTGAACGATTCAAGATTAAATAAGCATGGAGGCATGTTATACATAAAATAAAAAATGAAGATAATAGCAACCTGAAATAATTATTGCATTGGTCAAATTTCTCATTGGCATTATTATCTATTTATTTATTGTTTGATATACCACTAATAATTGAGGTTAATAACTCGTGATGATGAGCCCATTTTGGGGATCGAAATGTAAGTAAATTAAAATAATAATGCAGTTCCATTCCCTCTCAAAATAAAAACTCTATTGTACATTGAATAATTTAAAAGATTATTATTTTTTTGGTTGCAGTAACAAGGTTACAGAGTCACGTTCTCAGATACTTATGTTATTTCAAGTCTCCAGAGAATCATGTTGAAATAGAATATCATGTTTATTTGGTCAGAAAACATAGAGGGAACTCAAGAGCATGGATTCCAATTAATGAAAAAATATAGAAATCTCAAGTGTGTTGTGGGAAAACACATATTTCTTTATCTAAATTATTCATTTATGAAATGCATATAATAAATCCTTAATATTTTTCTTCTTGATAAGACTTATTTGTTATCGTATATTGATTATGATTGAATCCCACATTCATAATTAAGTGTCATTTGTCCTGAACCGCAATCTAAATTTGACTTTAGCACCATGTACTTTTCCTATTTAATTCATGATTATCCCCAATATGAATTTGATAGTATTTCACTATTTCCTTATCAAGCTCACATTCTCTAGTTTTCGCATTGGGATGACAATAAAACATCTCTTCATGTCATTTCCAAATCCCGAAAGTTGCAACCTTGTCAGATTATCTTTATCATAATTTTCCTATAAGAAATATGGTTCTTCATGCTAATTTGTTATTTCCGAAACCCAAGGCACTAAATCCTATCATGTTTCCCTCTTAAGGTTATTCTCATTGAATGATCTATTGGAAATTACGAACATGTTTTCTTAGTTGAAACCGGAAGTCCTATCAAGCTCCCCATTATCATATTGATGTATTTTGCATTCCAGGATGACATCAATCTCTCATTCATATTTTGGATCACCTTTCATGGTGATGATGTTGAATTGACATGTCATGTGAAGTGTCATCCCATTACCCAATGGATACTCGACACTTTCCTGACCCTGATTTTCCTGACCTTTTTAGATGCACTACTGATGGAACCTTAATTCTCATCCTCTTCATCCAAATATAGTCCCTTTCTGAAGTTGACATCCATGGTTCATCGATCAATCTAAATCAATGGCCAACAATACATCAATCATCTTTAATATGAAAATGTATACTTTTCCTCTTCCATGAATTAATTCATCCTCTAGATCTCAAATCTTTAGGGAAGTTTTTTCTTGTTATATCAAAGGCCGAAATCATTTTCTTGGCTCAATTTATGGTTATATTTCATCCACTCAAACCTATAATAGTTGCAGGTATTGTTATGAAAAACTAAGTCCTATGTCTATGGGTTAGGGACACAAGAGATAAATGCCCTAAAATACCACTCTCATACTCAAATTAGGTAGTTGATTAAAATTTACTACTTGCAATAACTAACTTTCAGAAGATATGAAAGAGAACATACATGGAATCCAACATTTGATGTTGATTTCGGTGAAGAAATTTCACTCCAAAACTTTTACAAAGTGATCATATGAAAACTCCTGCAAACAAGGAAGTAAGCAATTGCAAATAGGTAGTTATCTACTAACTAACTAGACATGATCATTTAAATTTTCATAATGTATTCAAAACAAGATACACATAATCTCATTAAAAACATGAATAAAAAATAAACCCTAGGGACGAGCTACCGGAGGTCGGGAACCTAGGGAACCTGTCAACTCCGCCCGAAATGTTGGGATTTATTATTTTTTTGATCTAATTAAACATGGACACGAGTTTATAACTATAAAGGAATGTACGTACGCAAGTTGCTTTAAGGAGAGTCACGTACATGAAGAAAAATGATATTTATAAAGTATTTTTTGGAGGAAAAGGGAGATTTTGGTCCTGCAAGCTAGGAAAGGAATGTAACTGAGGTTAATGAGTCCTCATAATCATGTGTTGTGTCAAATGATCATATAATAGATGCAACCTAATGTGTGAGGTTAAAAGATAAATTGATGGTCGAAATACATTACAAAGTAGTCATGAGATTGTGGAGGGGCCATTGGGTAGGAGTAGTTGAAGACCAATCCTAGAACAATATCTACAATAGAAACAAGTAAGATACTCTCTTCTCAATTTGGTTATTCTCATGCTTGAGTGTGATGTAAGAATGACCACCAAATAAAGTACACTACGGATCCATGAGTAATAAAAGAAGAATTGATGTCCATGGCCAAAAAATATGTACACAATGGATCCATGTAATATATATATATATATATAGAAGTAGCAATCATGGTCAGGAGAAAAATATATAATGGATCCATGAAAAAATGTAGATCATATCCATGAATGAATACACAGTGGAGCTATGTCTAAGAATCAAAATAGAGGATATCTGGAACCAATGGAGAAAAAAAATTGATCCTCTGTAAGTACAATCAATACATGTAAGGTATGAGAATAAAATATGTGATACTAGTACTTCAACCAAAGTCTTCAAAACAATATATTGTGGTACGATTCTACCCTATGTGAATATATGTCTCGTATTTGAACATAGTGAGACACTATTTGATTATCGTTCATTGATGTATACCATTAACAAATGCGAGAAAACCCATTGATCATGATAATGGGTGCCAAGGTACCGAGTACAATCTAAAAAATGTGAATAAAGTATCTGATGTCAAACACCTGATATAATCTATTAAATAGGGGACATTGATGTATTACCATTGTCAATAGTGAGGGAGTCTTCCACTAATTACTACAAGCCCCAAGGTACTAAAAATGGCTCTATATCCCTGTCCCATAGAAAGATGTGTTGAATTCTATAGGAAGAGATCCAATGGAATCAAGGAATTATGAAATCCTCCATCATTCATCATGAGGAGTATCAGAATGCCAAATATTTGGAAGAAATCGGTCAAAACTATTGAAAGGACCAAACTGAGGTATGACTTCAGCATGTATTAGATGGAATAGCATGCAAAAAATACTCTCTGAATAGTATCCAATGATGAACACTAGTGAAAAATATGAGGAATCCACCAATGGGGTCAAATTGAAACCAAGGTATTGCATGAATACCTATGTGTGATAATGGTTGTTGACGTCGAACACGAGGGAAACCACTCAGTCAATAACCAATGATGGTTTGTCATATGTTGAGCACAAGGTCACCTATCAATGATGTAAATAGGCCCATGGTGAAACTATAGGACATACTCTAAAAGAAATGTGTTGTAGTCAATAAGAGTAGACCCACTAACAAGAATTCAATGGGGACCTTCTATACTAGCATGAGTGGGATAAAACGATACTTGTGAAACTAAGAAATACTTGACAAACATGGAAAGGACGACTTGAAAAGTTGCGTTTTTTTTAGAATGGATGACATAGGATGAATTCCCGGTTATTAGCAGTTTTAAGGATTAAGTCAAAAAGGTTTAAGGCAATATGCATTTGGTTCGATAGTCCGAGTTCGATATTAGGCTGTGTCGCTGCAGGGACAGTCATGGAGGAACAATAAGAGTAGGAAAGGGTTTAAAGAGAGATTAAATGTTGTCTCTATTTGGTCGAAATAAAGAGAATTTTACGTTTTTGGAATAAAATAGAAATGAAAATTTGAAGGCTCTTTCTCGTAACTGTATTATATTTTAATATAAATGTGTGATGTGAAAGAGAAACATTTAGCTGCATACAACGCAAGGTTCCTATCAAAGAGAAAACTCACATGTAAACAGAAGAGGAAATTAGTAAGAAAATAACTGACATAGCAAAGAATATATGTAGAATTCTGAAAGTGCATATTGGTCTTACACCCGCTGATAGCTGGTGCAGAAGAAATACAATAAACAAAAACAGAAAACCAAAATCCTTTTGTTATAGTAGTGGTCGTACTAAAGTATAACAAAGCACATCAATTATGAATAATGTAATGAAATGAAACATGAAATACAAAGAAACAAACTTGTAACACAGTCTTGACGGAATCGAGAATCTCCAGATTTGCTTATATTAACTTCTCGAATGCAAAAAATCTATTACAATCGATACCGAAAAGGTCCAGCCTTGTTTATTTCTTTCTTTGATATATTTATACAATTTTACAGATCAGTTAGAATCTTAACAGTTACACAAATGTGGTTAAAACCGAGAGGAGCGCAATCGCTCTCTTTCTCCCGCTCCATTTTCACTTGGTGCCAGGTGCTCGTCTTCGCGCGGATTCAGTGTAGGCAATACATATGTCCACAAACTGAGATACGAGCTGCAAAGGTTCCGCTTGACAACTGGCCTTGGCGAAGTAACATTCTCGGGCTAACTGCTGCAGCTTGTCCCCCATTTGCGCATTGACGATGTCGAGGGAACTTAGTTGCGCGCTGGACTGGATCAAATGCTTATCAACTCGAACCATGTCCACCCTGTCCATCTGAGAGATATCGGCCAAATATATCTCCTCCTCTTTTAGATCAAGCGATATCTGTTCTACATTCAATTGTATTAATGTTTCGGCATCACCTCCAATGTCCATACCCAACAGCTCGCCCTCTATAGAATTGAAGGCTTCTTCTAATGAATTGGTCACTTTTTGCGCCTCTTCCTTGCCCAGGGAAATGTTATGCTCCCAATCCTTCAACAAAATGTTACCTCTAGTTTGTTCTGGGAGGGCGAGTCCAGGAGAACCTGTCGACACTCTGTCATTCGTGGCTATCACCGCCTCCTGGAAGGTGACCCGCGCCGCTCCTGCATCTCTTTCTCTGTCAGTCAAGTTCTCGGAAACCCGATGTATCAACAGACAATCCTCTCGAATTGTTCCTACTTTGGCAATCAAACTCTGCTGTGCAGAAGAGATCTTGCTCTGAATATGGGTCGCTCGGGATTTAAACCCCTCGACATCGATCACCCTACTTTCAGCGATCTCTACCTGAGCCTGTAGCTCTGCAATCATAGTCCTCTGTTGACTAGCCTACACCCAACCGTCTCAGATCATTGAATGCGCTTGTTCCAACTTGGCTTTGAGCACTTCTATTTCCTTTTTATCAGCTAGTCGGGCCAGTTCTATTTCCCGACTCACTTGACCTTTAGCTCTTTCTGTGGCCGAAGCTACTCTGGCTTTGAGAGTCTTGATCAGGTGATTCTTTCTTTTGAGATGGTTTTTTAACATCCCGACCGAGAATTGATTCGCCAATGCATACTCTCCTAGCGTTCCTGCGATCTCCGTGGCGAATTCCTCATTCTTTTTGTTCTTTCCATCGGTCATAACCTTGAATTTTTTAGCAGTTGATCCTTCGTCCTGGTAGAACTCCCTTTTCAGCACTGCTTTCCTCTTTTTGTCAAAGAAGAACTCGTTTGGGGGAAGTTCTTCTACTCTGATAGGCCTCAGTTCCTCATCGAAAATCCATCCCTCTTCTATATTTCTTTGCGTCGACTGCAAGGGGGTGACAGAAGTGATGGGTTCCCCGATCTGTTTCGCTACCTTTCCTGGTGTGACAACCGAGTCCTGCTTCTTCGGGGGTTCAGAGGTCTTCGTCTCAGTTTCCGGATTCTGTGTCTCTGGCGGGTCTGGATTCTGTGTCTCTGCTTCAGGCTTATTCGTTTTCTCCCCTTCGTTATGGCTTTTTCCTGAACCAGAAGTTGCTTCTTTGGGGCCTTCATCATCCTTCGGTTCCGTCTTAGAAGTGCCTGGGCTCCCTCCGCACAACAAAGAAGTTAGACAACTTCGTTTGTTTTCCTGAAATTTTAATACAGAGGCCATGTCTTCGGGTGCTAAAGATCGGATCCGAACTAGCACTTCCCCATAAGACCTCGCCCCTCGAAAAATGTCATCCGGGGGTGAAAACTCGTGTTCAAACCTCTTCAGCCCATAATTAGCTAAATGGTTGCTTACAATTTTCTGAGGATCATGTTTTTTATACTCAATGGAGACCAAACTCAGGTTTTCCAGGGCTGCAGCCTCGGCTTTGGCATGCCCAAAATCCAATAAAGAATAAGAATTTAGCCGAACGGGGAAAAATGGCCATACCTTCTTCGAAGATGTTTTGAGTTATTTACTCACCCCGCCAATCACTGTTTGTCAGGCGATCTCGCGACAAGCCAGCTTGTCGAGGATGAACAGTGGTAGTGCAAGCGGGGGAACAACATCTACGAACACTCTGAAATAGGAAAAATCTACTTCTACGTACCAGTCCGCTATACCACTCAGATTTGCAACAATGTTGTCTGAGATACGAGGTGGCGAGCGACCAAAAATGGCGATGTGCAGGGGCACCATCACCCAGTTGAAAATTTCGTAAATGAATTCGTCCACTTTATTCTCCCACAGTTTGTCATGATACTCATGCACGGGCTTTTCTTGGACTGGATTCCAAGCCTAGCTCATCAAAGGGAATGGTGTCATAGAACATACCGCGTCCATAATGTATGCGGACATGAAAAAAGAGGACGGTCTCCCGCTTGCCTTCTGCTCCCGATACTCTGTGACCCGGTTGGCCAAGATGTCCGAGAGTATCTTTGCCCAATTAAATGAGCAAACTTCTGCAACCCGAAATATGAGAGGCAACCACGCAATGTAGAAATGTGATGTGTCCTCCCTTTCGAATAGCTAGCAAGTCATCATTTCCACATACTTATACTGTGGCTCCAGTGAAGAAATTGAATAAACGCCCTAGTCATTTGCTCTGAATTACGGGGAGCGCGAAACCCAATCCTTTATCAAACCGAGCATGGTTTTGTCATATTCAGTGCACTCCTTCTGTTTGAATCCCTCTAATAATTCAACATCATACATGTATTCAGATGTTGTCGGGAGCTTATACATGGTTTGGATGTGCTCCAGTCTAAAAGTCCTGACCGTGACCCACTGGTTGTTCATGACAGTTCTGGTGGGTAAGTCTATGTGATCTAGCGTCCATCGGATCATATCATAATAGGGAAGCAACCGTGGTCTGGTTGCTACCTTGTGCATTCCTGATTGAAAAACAATCTTGTATTTGGTGTTCAAGTTGTCCTTTTCATTGTCGTCGGAATCTGAATAATTCACCAACTCAGATTGCACAATATCTGAAACAAACAACCAGCTAGGGACAGAATCAACACTCCGGGGCGAAGTGTCGGAGAAATTATCCGAGCCTTGCCCTACAACCTCGATATTTGCCTTTGCTTCTTTCCGTGGAGCCATGGCTGAAACTTGCGTTTTCTCTCTCCTTCGATAGAACTGTGTATACATGCAGACAATAGTTAACTCAGAAACGATGAGCTCCG